>RXON01000593.1:0-39998 GCA_009667805.1 Leptobrachium leishanense
GTGTTGCTGGGGTCATTTTATACCCTTGTCTGGAAACCTTTTCATTAATAGGACTATATAGGACTCACACGAGGTCACCCATTTACACTGGATGAAAGGATTTTAAGCCTATGGCATATGAAGGGTTATTTTACAGCGAGAACAATAAAGCTGTGGAATTCTCTGCCTGTTGAGGTGGTTGGATCAAACACTGTACAGGCTTTTCAACAACGACATGATGACTTCCTGCAAAAAATAATATTAAGGGTTATAATATTTAATATGAGGGTAAAAGCTTCTTGATGCAAAGAGAAATCTGACGCCATCTGGGGTCAAGAAGGATTTTTTCCCAGTGTGTTGCACATTCGGCGAGCGCTTCAGACTGTTTTTTTTTGCCTTGTTTTGAATCAACAGCAATAGGTTATGTGTGAAAGAGTGAAATTAAAGGATGCACACCTTTTTTTTCAGCCTAAGTAACTATCAGGGTTATTCAAAGAGATCTGAAAAGTCACCGCACGTTCGGTGACTTTTCGCTCCCTGCACTTCGGGGAGAGTCGGCGATTCCAAGTTCGCCGACCCTGCAGTGTGTTCAGCAAGCACCGCAGGGCCCCCGTAGTGCAGGGAAAACTCGCCACAAACCTGCAAGAACACTCGCCAAACACTCGCCGAATACACACCGAATACACACTGAACACTCACCGAAAACCTGCAGAAACCACCGCAAAAACCAAGCCGAACATGCCGGAAAAATCTGAGCAGCAGTTGATCACAGCACAGAGCAGCCGCCAGAATAAGCCGACAAGCAGACGAACGGGGTGAAGAAAAATAAAAAACAGTACGCTTGAATGTTTGAAAAGTGAAACTCTGTTTGCAGAGAAACTACTGAACGAAAATGTCTGAAATTTACACATATGATCCAATGAATGATAATAAAAAGGGCTGTTACAGAAAATTGAAAAATCGATTAAAAAATACTCCGAAAACAAATTTTGACAAAAAAATACCAAAAAAATGCTTAAAAGATCCAAAAACATCTAAAAATAAAGACATTCTTTACAGCAGAATAAAACAATAAACAGTTTATTAGATATTGAATTAAAACGGGAATATTTTTAACATTGAAGCCTATGGGATTCTCCTGAATAAACCTGCCGAATTAAATCACCGAACAGCAGGGCATTTCGGCAACCTTTCCCTGCTGTTCAGTGTCTCTGAATAGACAAACCATTGCTTGCGTCTCTATGGGGGATTTCACTGCCCTCGAACAGGCACTGTACGTGCAGGCAATTCGCCAAAATTTGGCGAACTGACTGCTCTCTGAATAGCCGAATGGCCCCGAAATGGCACGGTACGCTAAATTTCAGTGTTCGGTTACATTTCGGCACCAGATCGACTCTCTTTGAATAACCCTGTATGTAACTTTATTAGTAATTTAACCCCTAGCTGCCAAGGGGTTTCCCTATGGTGAAGATAAGGGGCGTCCGATTGGTAGCAAAATGTAAAATTTAAAAAAAAAAAATACAAATTAATTTTTTTTATTAAGTTTATTATTTTTTTTAAATATATTAATGCAGCACTGTTGTTTACTTTTCAATTATAACGTGAACAATTTTTACTTTTAACTACAATCTTGTATTTTGTCAGAAAAATACAGTATCCGCAAAGGGTTAAGATCGTGTAACATCTACACGTGTGTTTTTTCCACCTTTTTATCTTCTCTATTGCTTTTATTTTAGAAGACTCAATTGATGACACTTTCTCATGTGTATATCTAGTTACTGTTTATTCATGTTATACTTGTGGTTTATGTCTGCTCACCTTTTGTAAAGCATTTTTTGTTTAAGGCTAGGGTCAGACGAACGCAATTTTCGCGTCGTCCGTGAAAAAGTGCGTTCGAACGAATGGACGAATCTTTTCACGGAATACGCGATAGCGGTCATACGATGCGCATTTTCATCCGTGATTTTGTACGAATCATCAATAAAACCCTTTTTGCGTCTGGACGTTATGTTGGCCGGACATTAGCAGCGTCTGACGTCTCCTAATCACGCACACACGCTGCTATGCCGCAGCTGCGCACTCTGTACGTCAGTACTAGCGGTTTCACGTTCACAAAAAAATGCGTTCATTTGCCGCTTGCGTTGCCCGGCCGAACTTTCGTGCGGCAGTACTTCGTGTATTGCCCGTCATTGGACGTCATTTGCTGATACTACGGCCGGGATAAAGTGCGGCTGCACGCGCGGTCGCACTGCGTTCGTCTGATCCCCGCCTTAGTTGGGTTTACTTTTGCTTTCCATCTTCCTTGGCTACATACATAGGCGTTCGTATATCTTTTTATATGTCATAAAACCAGTCGCTCTTACCTTCTACATTCACCCACTTTGCATCCTGAATCTTGAAGATGTAGTTGTCATTGTTTGCTCCCCAGAGACCGGATGGTCCCACGGTCACATGTTTCAGTTTTCCTGGAAATTGCACCCAGTCATCCCCAACCAGACGAAAAATGTCATCGTAACCATTGACTCCAAACACCTCTCCTGCACCGGCATCAATCTGCTTCAGCCAGCCGGTAATCAGAGAGCAGTGCTGTCCTGGGAGGATAAAGAAGCAATAAATAAAAGAGCAGCGATACAAAAAATAAAATCCTGGCGGCCAATTCCGACCGAGCCATTAAGCTACTGGTTGTAGCCATTGGAGAAAACAGCTTATAACAGCAGGGTATAGCGCATACCATTACAAAGACAACGGGGAATGTCCTGCTTTGGATGCCAAATATAAATATATATACATGTGATGTTATTAGGCTCACCAGGTCTGCCATGTTTTCCTGGACACATATAATTTATTCAATCTGGGCAGTGCATGAAAAATGCCACCCCGCACCATGTATAATCCATATGCTGCAGGTAAGAAATCAGAAAGGAATCCCAGGTGACCTGCCTTGATTTCCTTCCTGAAGCATATGGATTATACATGTTGCAGGGCAGTATGTTTCCTGTGCCTCCCCTCTGCATGAAATAGTAGTATATGCCGACCTGTCATCCCTAAATGTTATAAAGAATAATACACAACAGCTCTGGTTAATTAGGGATGACATAGAGTCTGTGCTCTTTAACCCTTCGTTTAGCCGTATGCGTGTAATCTAACAATGTAAACACACTTTAATTAATCAAAATATTTTACACTTTAATTTGCAGAAAAATAGCTTTATCCAAGAGACAAGTGGGATTCCATCCCGGGTTTTGCGGCAGCCCTGCACCTTTTTATTTCTCACAGTACTTAATGGTTTACAAAGTGATGTATTTTACGTAGAAATACAACACAGTTTCGCAAACTGGACAAATTATCTATTGACCTGTGTCGAGGGGTCCCTCCCTGCCCGATCCAAGTCCCTACTGCCACTGACATATGATATCTGCAGCGGATCTTGGTTCTAGGTGGTGGTTATAAGTTAAGCCTTTTGGTACACATGGCAGTACCGGAGCCACAGTATGGCATAAATGGTGCAGATTTATATATAATCCTTATTTCAGTTAATATCTTATTATTATGAACACTGACATTAAGTAAAGAAGCAACGCAGAGCTTAGGCCGGCATTAAAATGGGACAAGGAGAAGTTGAGTTGGAAATGGGCCACTGAAGCCCAATGGTTCTTCTGCGTCTCTAACAGTAATCGTAAGAAAGATGTATGAGAGTAGGGTCTAGTGGCCTGACCTATGGTGAGATCCCGATCAGCTCAATGGTTCCATTACAGAGAGGGACGTTCCACATGCAAGTCAGTCTGCTATCACCTAGAAAGGGGAGCCAGAACTAAAATGCCAAGACAGCCTACTATGTACAAGAGGCCCCACAACCCCCCCATGATTGTTTTGGACTCGTCAGACCTAGTAGGCTAGATTGGATACCACTTCTAGGCACCTGAGCAAGGGGTCCAGCTCCATTAATTTGTCTCTGCAGTTTACCATGAATTCAAAAAGGCAAAAGAGACAAGGATGGTGGCAAATGGCTCTTCATCATGCTCTTCATCTACATTATGAGTTACAGAGGGAATGCTACCATATGATATCTTGGCTTGGTAGCTCTTTTCTGTAAAAGTATGGCGGCCCATAGAAGGAGTAAGAGAGAGAGAGAGAGCTCTGTCACTGCCGCCCCCCACTGACATTGGAATAAAATGTATATTTCCATGTAGGATATTTTGTTACCTGCAGCAGCTCCGAAAAGCATCAGGACCAAGCAGAGGTAGAGCTTCATCTTGTCTGTCTGGTGAACAGGTAGATACATAAAGCTGAGCTGGACAGAAACCATTTATATAGTTGCTGCCTGTCATTAATCAAGTTAGGACACTGGCCCAAGGGTGTCACTTTCTTAATCTATGTCCTCCTATACCCTTTGGGTGTTACTCTACTTACCTCTGCCCTACAAAAGCCTACAGACATTATGTTACTTAACTTCATCTAGAAAAGCTGGTTAAGCACTTTGTTTACTGGGCGAACATTCAGAGCCAACAAATAAAGGAATCCGGTCCTCCTCGTGGCTCATCATAGAAACATAGAAAAATGTCGGCAGATAAGAACCTTTCGGCCCATCTAGTCTGCCCAATTACATGGATACTTTACCTGGATTTATCTTTTGTTTAGGATAGCCTTATGCCTATCCCATGCCTGCTTAAATTCAATTACTGTTTTGGCCTCTACCACTTCAACTGGAAGACTGTTCCATGTATCCACCACCCTCTCAGTAAAATAAAGATGTTACTTTTAAACCTTTGCCCCTCTAATCTAAGACTATATCCTCTTATTTTGCTACTTTGTTTCCTTTTAAATATACTCCCTTCCTCTACCTTGTGGATTCCCTTTACGTATTTAAATGTTTCTATCATATCTCCTCTGTCTCGTCTTTTTTCCAAGCTGTACATGTTAAGATCATTAAGCCTTTCCTGGTAACTTTTCTCCTTCAAGCCGTACACCATTTTAGTAGCCCTTCTCTGAACTCTCTCTAAGATGTCTATATCCTTCTGGAGATACGGTCTCCAGTACTGCACACAGTACTCCAAGTGAGGTCTCACCAGTGCTCTGTACAGTGGCATGAGCACTTCCCTTTTCCTACTGCTAATACCTCTCCCTACACAACCAAGCATTCTGCCAGCATTTCCTGCTGCTCTATTACATTGACTACTTACCCTTAGATCCTCTGAAATAATAACCCCTAAATCCCTTTCCTCAGATGTTGAGGTTAGGACTGTATCAAATATTCTATATTCAGCCCTTGGGTTTTTACGTCCCAGGTGCATTATCTTGCACTTATCCACATTAAAACTCAATTGCCACAGCTCCCACCATTTTTTTAGTTTACCTAAATCATTTGTCATTTGGCTGATCCCTCCAGGAACGTCAACCCTGTTGCAAATCTTTGTGTCATCAGCAAAAAGACATACTTTTCCATTAATACCTTCTGCAATATCACTAATAAAAATATTAAAGAGAATGGGTCCAAGTACTGACCCCTGAGGTACCCCACTGGTAACAAGACCTTGCGCCGAATAAACTCCATTTACCACAACCCTCTGTTGCCTGTCACTCAGCCACTGCCTAATCCATTCAACAATATTGGAATCCAAGCTCAAAGATTGCAATTTATTGATAAGCCTTCTATGCGGAACAGTATCAAAAGCCTTACTGAAATCTAAATAAGCAATGTCTACTGCACCACCTGTGTCTATTATTTTTGTTACCCAATCAAAAAAATCAATAAGATTAGTTTGGCATGCTGCTCCACTTGTTGCTCCGGGGGCCATATTACAAGGTTGGTGATAAATGGCAGACATTAATGGAAAATCTGAGCAGTTGCCGCTTTCCATTCGTGTCTGCCATTTAACACTTGTATTGTGAAGGAGACGCTTTCCCCGTAACTCCATGCGTAATGCTTGATAGGTGTTAAAAGATAAAACCAGTGGGGCTAATCTCCTCCAGGAGTCCATAGGACTCCATGGAAATGGACGCGATATGCTAGAGCTTGCGCGAATGAGATCTGGCCGGGCAGTAAAGGGATACACAGTGGTACACTGGGAACTAAGTGTACCTCTGTTTGTTTTTATTTAAATAAGGGCCCGAGTTGCTGCACTATGGCGGCCTCTGGCTGGTACTTGTCTCCTGGGCTGAAAGTTGCCAGTCAGACGCTGAATAGGACCCCAGATATGTGAGTTTGATTCATAACATCCTTTATTGTTTCTTTCTATGTCGCCGGCATTTCAGTGCTCTCTCGTTCCCCGCATTTCCCTGCACTTCGGGAAATCAAATTTCCCCATCCTGGGTGAATTAAGCATTCACCGCAGGGACCCCGGAATGCAGGGAAAACTCGCCGGACACCTGCCGAAAACCCACTGAAAACCTGCCAGAACCGCCAGAAAAACTACGCTGAACACGCTGGTAAAACGAGCAACCGATCAAATGTGTCAAGCAGGCGCCGGAAAAGCCGACAAGCAGACGAACGGGGTAAAAAAAATAAACAGTTTGTTTGAAAATTGAATCGCTGTTTGCAAAAAACTACTGAACGAAAATGTCTGGAATTTACACATAAGATCCTATGATTGGTAATAAAAAAGTCTGTTACAGAAAAAATGAAAAAACGATTAAAAAAAAACCTGATTTTTTTTGGACGAAAAAAATCCCGAAAAATGCCTAAAAGATCCTAAACAAATCTATAAACAAAGAGACTTTTTGCTGCAGAAAAACCATACAGGGTTATTCAAAGAGATCCGAGTGGCTGCCGAAAGGTAACCGAATGCTGAAAATCAGCGTTCGGTTACCTTTCTTGGCCATTCGGCTATCCAGAGAGCAGGCAATTCGCCAAATGTTGGCGAATTGCCTGCACATACCGTGCCTGTTCGGTGCCTGTTCGAGGGCAGTGAAACCCCCATAGAGAAGCAATGCTTCGTCTATTCAGAGAACAAAACCCAGCAGTAGACATGTGCATTTGTTTTAGTACTAAAACGATTTAGTCAGAATTTTGGGATAATTTAGTTTTCGTATGACTCAAGAGATACGAAACTGCTCAGTACAAAAAACGAAAGAAACTAAAATAAAATGCACAACATTTTAGTTTCAGTCCTTTTTGTGATATTACTTTGATGAGTGAAGGAGACCAGCAATGAAGAGCGCAACATCGCAAAGCTACAGAAAAGGTTTGTATGCGTAATCCTTCCTGACCCCTACCCGAAAATCTGACAGTGATAGAGCTCCAGAATACTCACTCGCAGCACAGACAGCCAGCATAGGAGAGGAAACCTTTACTTAACCCTTGCATGTCTATGAGGCAGACAAGATGATAAAAGCAGCTGGAGAGGTAAAACATTCAAATAAATCACTCTGAAAGCTAATGACAGAGGAGGGCTGGATAGTAAAAACCCCTTTATAACAAGCAGCGCTGGGAGAAGAGAGGGATAATAGGGGCTTAGGTCTGATACATTTTGTATTATCCAGGAGCACTATCCACCTTTCCTCATCTATAAATACACGTTTTATATAAAGTCCCTCTCCTCTCCCAGTGCTGCTTGTTATAAAAGTTTTTTTTTTTTACATCTGATACATTTAGTATCCAGCTCTCACAGTTACTCTGTCATTATGAGCCTACAGTGTGATTTATTTGAATGTTTTCCCTGGATTTAAAGTGCTTTATTTTAATTTAAAAATAAATTTGCACCAGTCATCTCTTCTCTGAGCTTTCAAACTGATTTACGTTAATATTTTCCCTCTCCCCTGCTTTTATATTCCTGTCTGTCTCCCCCACAGAGATACAAAGTTTAAGTAAAAGTTCCCTCTCCTGTGTTGGATAAGCATTGCATTCCAAAGTTCTGCACCCTCCACATGCCAATGCAGTAGGATGTTCTATACAGAGAGGGGCATTAATTAATGCAGGAGGATGTTCTATACATTATACAGAGAGGGGTATTAATGCAGGAGGATGTTATATACATTATACAGAGAAAGGTATAAATTGAGGAGGATGTTCTATACAGAGAGGGACATTAATTAATTCAAGAGGATATTCTATACAATATACAGAGAGGGGTATTAATTAATGCAGGTGGA
Source organism: Leptobrachium leishanense (assembly GCA_009667805.1). NCBI lineage: Eukaryota > Metazoa > Chordata > Amphibia > Anura > Megophryidae > Leptobrachium > Leptobrachium leishanense. The sequence continues at coordinate 8,068 of RXON01000593.1, forward strand.
TGTTGTATACATTATACAGAGAGGGGTATTAATTAATGCAGGAGGATGTTCTATACATTATACAGAGAGGAGCCTTTTTTTTTAGCCCTTTAAGGCTGGGGTCAGACCAGCGCACATTTTAACGTGCGTTCTGGCGCACATAATTACGGCCGCACTAGCAGCAGATGACGTGCAATGACAGCCAATATACGATGTACGGCCGCACAAAAGTCCGGCCGTGCAACGCAAGTGGAATTTGAACGCATTTTTTTGAGAACGCTGAACCGCTAGTACTGACGTACTGAGTGCGCAGCTGCGGCATAGCGGCGTGTTTGCGTGATTAGGAGATGTCAGACGCTGCTAATGTCCAGCCTACATAACGTCCAGACGCAAAAAGAGTTTTATTGACGATCCGTACAAAATCACGCCCGAAAATGCGCGTCGTCTGACCGTTTTTGCGCATTCCGTGAAAAAATACGTCAATGCGTTCGGACGCACTTTTTCACGTTGCGGGGAAAAATGCTTTCGTCTGACCCTAGCCTTAATCCAGTGGCTGTGAGCGTTGAGATCGGCTGCTTGTTATATTATCTCTCAGTACAATGTATCAGGCTCAGCTGTTACAGTAACTGACTGTAACAGTGCTCAGAGTTTCAGTAAAACAAGGAAATAATATTGTTCTAACCTCATATATAAAAAACCTCAGTTTTGTTGTACATGGAACACATAGAAACGAGCGCAGATGACACCTTTTTTCCTTGTTATGTTTTATACATTAACTGGGCTGTTACTCCTGGCAGTTGCTGCCGCTCCGGTGAGTATGGGCGCGACGCCATTTTTTCTGTATTTATGTATATCATGCTTGTAACACCAGTCCGTCGTTCTGCAGCTTTCTCTTTCCATGTTTTTGTTTTTAATCCCAAATGGGAAGTGTTTGGTGCATGTATAAATAAAACCCACCATCTCTGCCTCTCCTTGGCTGAAAAGCAGCAGGAGGGGCTTGGAGCTGCTCAGTAGAGCGGCCTTTTGGTACATGTTAGGTACTCACTCTGTAAAGAGGTGCCGTGAAGTGGCGAGTGAGTTTACGTTGCAATGGCCATTGAAACAAACAAAAACCTCAGTTTTGTTGTACATGAAACACATACAGGGTTATTCAGAGAGCGTGAAAAGCAGGAGAATGACTGGAGAATGAAAAATTCTAGGTCAAAATAGCCGATTTGGAAAGTGAGATAAATGGGAGAATTTTTCTGGTTTGGCTATTTTGACCTAGAATTTTTGATTCTCCAGTCATTCTCCTGCTTTTCACGCTCTCTGAATAACCCTGATAGAAACGAGCGCAGATGACACCTTTTTTCCTAGTTACTGTAACAGCTTTGCCTGACACATTGTGCGGAGAGTGAGAGATACTGTAACAAGCAGCCGATCTCAGCCCTCTGAGGAGCCACTGCAATAGTAATTGTATCCACTGGTTTTCGGATGAATGAAATTAGTTTTCATACTAAAGAACTGAAAAGGAATTTCTTTAGCAACTAAATAAATTGCATTTTAGGACTAATCCATTTTTTCAAATGAAATTTTGTGCTGTGCACATGTCTACCCAGCAGTGAAAAGTTGACGAAATGCCCTGCCATTCGGTTGCTTCATTCGACAGGTTTATCCCATAGGCTTCAATGTTAAAAATATTCCCATTTTAATTCAATATCTAATAAACCGTTCATTATAAAATTCTGCAGTAAAAAGTATCTTTATTTTTAGATTTTCTTAATTTTTTTTTAAAAAAAATTAAAAGTTTTTTCTTTTTTCTGTAACAGCTCTTGTTATTATCATTCATTGGATCTTATATGTAAATTTCAGACATTTTCGCTCAGTAGTTTCTTTGCAAACAGTGTTTCACTTTTCAAACATTCAAGCAAACTGTTTTCCTTTTTTTCACTTCCTTCGTCTACGGAGTCGGGTTTTTCCGGCGGCTGCGCTGCGTGTGATCGGCTCCTACTCGGGTTTTCGGCCGGGTTAATCCAGATGTTTTTGCGGGTTTCGGTGTGCATTCGCCTGGGTTTTGCGGTGAGTTTTCAGTGACTTTTCCCTGCATTACGACGGCCCTGTGGTGCTTGCTGAATACACCGCAGGGTCGCGAAATGGGATCGCCAAATCGTGCCGAATTGAAGAGAACGAAAAAGTCACCGAACGTGCTAATAAACGATTGATAAGATATTGGGTTAAAACAGGAATATTTTTAACATTGAAGTCTATGGGATTCGCCTGAATAAAACTGCCGAATGAAACCACCGAAATTCAGGGCACTTCGGCAACTTTTCTCTGCTGTTCGGTGTCTGTGAATAGATAGATTAACCATTGCTTCTCTATGGGGGATTTCACTGCCCTCGAACAGGCACCGTACGTGCAGGCAATTTGACAGAATTTGGGGAACTGCCTGCTCTTTGAATAGCCGAATACCCGTCATGGTACGGTGAATTCGGCATCCAGTTACATTTCAGGGCCAGATCGGCTCCTTCTGAATAACCCCTATAGTGTAGAGCTTATACAGTCACTATACACATACTGTATTGAGGACAATCTGGAACAACATTTTTAAAGAAAATTTCAATTTTTTGTTAAATGGTTGAATATACAAGAGTCGTGTCATGCGGTTTAATCTCTGATAGAAAAAGATACAGAAATAACACAGCGCCATATGACATAAATTACAGGCATATGTCGACGCGGATTAGAGCCTATTTGGGCTTTCATATGCTCTGTGTATGGGTAATTGTGACGCACCTATCATCCTCAAAATGTATGATTCTTCATCGTGTTTCTAATATCCTCAAGCAGTGCACCTAAAACAAACAATAAACACAAATACTGTGGATGTTACCACTGCTAGGAGCGTTGGCATGCATTCATTGGGTATCAGAGACACTCATGGGTGGACTGACCATTGGATAATAGAACACTGGCATGGGAGGGGGTCCCATGAGGTCCCCTCCAAAGGCTTGGCCAGGTCTATCCTTTCAGTGTAGACCCTCACCACCACAGATAAAATTCAAGGGAAATAAGTGCCAGCTTTAACTGTATATGACTATACCAGCCCCACTATATCAGCACAGCGGCAGCTATATTTTCTTTTTGAAAATAGTGAGGAGAAATAAATGGCCTAGGGGTGTCACTTTCCTAACCTATGTCCTCCATTGGGGTGTTACTCCACTGACCCTTATCCTACATTAGCCTAAGGATGTTTTGTTTCTTACCTTCACTAAGAAAAGCTGGTTGAGCACTTCGTTAATTAGGTGAAAATTAAGAGCCAACAAATGAAGGAATCTTGTCCTCCTCGAGGCTCATCATCCTGCTCCACCAGCTACTCCAGATTTGGGAGCTAGGTTCATAATTACCATCCTTTATTATTCCCCCCCCCATAATATAAGCTATATATTCATATCTTCATTTGTTGATCTTGGTATATTCTCACTCACATTAGTTAGAGCCTATTTGGGCTCTCTAATGTTTTACGGATGGCTTGGGCTGGCCCTCCTATAATGCTCAAACGTATGATTCTTCGTTGTGCTTTTAGTATTCTCTAACACTACAGGTCAACACACAGAATAAGCACAAATAATATAAATATAACCAATATGTTCTCTATGTTGCCACTGTGAGTGCTGTGCTGTGTCATTGAAACCCAGTCAGACTGTGCTCCTTTGTTGCTTTATTTCAACACCATAATAAATACTCTTTTTTTTTTGCAAGCTGGTCTCTATCATGCACTAGGCCGGGGCCACACGGATGCACAGGACTGCGGAAAGAACATCTGGGAGAACGACATTCTTTCTGCTCAGATGCCCTCGTGACCGCCTCGCCGTGCCCACGTTTCTGCTCACCACTCTACAAAGCACAAGCCTCCTATAGCCTACTTGTCACGTTCTGTAGTCCCAACTGACGTCTCTCGTAGGTCTTTGATGGGGAGATAGAATCCACGTCCGTTGTAAAGTGTCTAAAAGTATGTATGTTGCATTGTGTGGCTCTTCCAGCCAATCCACTGAAATGCTGTGATGGACACTGGAAGTGGGGACACAGTGGATGCACTTAGTGCATCCATGTGGCCCTGACCTTATATCCCATGAAAAGGCTCTACCTCATACAACCCGATGTGCATGGGACAGTCAATGTAACCAAATTAGTAAATAGCAAGACAAATGGGCGCTAGGCATGGTGTGAGTGCACTTATCTGCTAACCTCCCTGGCGGTATTCCCGAGTGTGACTCAGGTTTAAATTTCACTACCGCGAACGGTAACCTTGAGCCACACACAGGCTGCATACTCACCTCCTCCTGGCTCCCTTGCTGTCCACCGCAGTGTGATCGCCACGAGCTGCTTCCTGGTAAGGCTCCCTGTGAGTCACACGATGCAGGGGGGCGGGACCAGGCAGCAAACTTAGAAAAAAATTTAAATACACTGTATAATCCAAAGTGCAATGTTTATGAATGGGACAGTCAAAGACACGAAATTAGTAAATACTCATACAAGAGGAATGCACTAAAGGGTCAAAATACAACCACAATTGGTGGAAGTCTTTCTGCTCAGATGCCCGCATAGCTGCCTTGCTGTGCCCACGTTTGTGTGCAACGCTCTACAAAGTGCAAGCCTGCTATGGCCTACTTGTCAGGCTCTGTAGACCCATCTGACGTCTGTTGTAGTGCTTTGACAGGGAGGTAGAATCCATGTCCATTGTAACGTGTCTAAAAGTAGACAAGTTGCATTGTGATCCTCCTACCAGCAAATCCATTGAAATGCTACGATGCACACTGGGAAGGGGGACACAATGGATACACTTAATGCGTGCATCTGGCCTTGGCCATATATCCCATGAAGGGGCTCTACCTCATACATCCTCGATGTACACGAGACAGTCAAAAACACGAAATTAGCAAATAATCAGCATAAAAGAGGAATGACTAAAGGGTCAAACTACAGCCACGATTGGTTGAGGTCTGTGCGAATCCAAGAGGCATAAGGACAAGTGATGTCTCATTGTGTGTAGTAGAAGGTGCATGCAAGGAATGACACAGACACTTCATTATTATGTTGACACTGAGTTGCTTTGATTTCAGTGACTTTTGGCTTCCAGTAAATATGTGTCCACTTCGATCATGTCAAGTCAACATCAATGACAGAATTAAGCAGGACAAGAAGCCAAACGTGCCAGAGGTCAGCAGCCCTGCGGGCAAGTGACCAGGTAAACGTGACAATATGTTAGACAAATATTAAGGACAAGAAGTGGAACCAGTTTTTCTTTGGTTATTGGACACAGCAGGGAGCATTATATTATACCTAAATTATGTAGGAGGCAGAAAAATGCATGGCCGACTGAGGAAGTCATCAGTGGCGAAAGCGATCTTGGCACTTAACACAATGATGACTGTTAGCAACTTTTATTCTATTTACATTTTGTTTTATTACCATATTATTATAATTTAAGTTATAAGCCGTGATCCACTATTTTAAGACAGCCGATTGGATCAGATCTGTGCATGCAAATGCAACGCCGATCCACCGACCTGAGCCAAGGAACATGCATACGCAAAGCTCTCAAGTCCTGTTGCATCATGTAATTTACAGTTCCTACACTACACAAGCTACATAAGAGTGTAAATTACATGGAAGAACCTCAGGGACATCGTTTCATGAGTCCCTGAAGCCGGAGAAGAAGGATCTGCCCGCGGCGAGGGCCAAAAGGTGAATAAAATCACCTAAAATAATAAAAATAAATAAACAATTATTGGGTAGAAGCTGTCAGCAGCACATTCCCAATTATTTAAGTTCACAGAAAGGGCATTTTACTTTTCAGTAACGTGCTCGTTTAAGCAATCGTTCGTGCAAGGCACGTTAATACTCAGTTGGGTAATCACAGACCTGCAGCAGACAGTATATTTATGCTGTAAAACAAGTCATTCTAGATCTGCATTTTGAAATTTTGTTCTAAATTTCAACATATTTGATACATCGTTCACATGAAAAACGTTGCCTAGAGAAGCACTTTGCAAACAATATTTAATGACCAGTGATAGGTCATTCTCTTCTTGCAGACACTTATTGGAACTTATTTCAAAATTTCATGTTGTACGGGACAAACTAAACTCGCAGCACATTTTAAGAGATTATTTTGTTTTATTTGAAAAGTGCAAACTTTTTGGTAGCTGAAAACAGAGGAAAGATGTGACGGAAGATCCAGACATACTGAAACAAATGGCTGACATAAGCAGAAGAATTATGAGTAATGTGGCTCGGAATCACTAGAAGACAGGGGAAGGTGGTTAATATCATGGGAATGCAGCCCTGTATAGATTTTAGTTGCTGTTTTCAGACAATCTTATCAGAAGGAGCTCTTGTCCTCACACTTAAAGATATATCCATCCTTATTAATGAGCCATAATATTCCATCATCATAAGACACATGCTTGAAGGGGCCAGAGATGTTGACCTGAGACCATTCGGTTCCAATCGGGTTTGAAGCAGAGATCCCCTCTCTGTGGAGACAATAAAGGAAAAATAATAGAGTATTATCCTCACTATTCGGTCTACTGTGAATTCAGGGAATTACGAAGCACTAAGATCACAATTCTTTGATGTCCGACCCACCCAAAAGCTCAAACGCCACCCAAAGAGCCTTTTGTGTGAAATGAACAAGGCATGATATAGGTGAGAACAGGTAGAGACTAGGGATGAGCTGTTCGGTTCGGAGTTCGATTCGAACATTGGCCGTTCGAAAGTTTGTGAACTTCAAACTTTTTGGGATGTTCGCCAAAAGTTCGAAGAAAAAAATTGATTTGTTTTTTAACCCCTTAGTGACCGGGCAGTTTTACACAAATCCGTCCTTTAGTGACTGCTGCTGTTTTTACGTTTCTGCGCTGTTAGTGTTTAGGTCAAATTTTCCTCTTATTCGTTTTTTCAACCCACACATATTATACACTGTTTTTTCCGCCATTAAATGGACTTTCTAAAAATACCATTATTTCCATGGAATGATAAAAATCTAACACTAGACTCAGTACCTGAAAGAGTGAAGTAAAACCTCCATCACTTCTGTTATGCCCAAGGTTTTAAGCAGGAGTATTCAGTCATTTCTGAATGAATGAATAAAGCCCACCTTTATTAGCCTACATCTTGGTAAGAGTAGTAGCTGTACCACAGACACCCGGAGGATCACAACTTGGACGCAAAGGAAGCAGCCAAAAAGGTCTAGGGGCTCACCGCTAAGGAGCACCGCATGCCTAACAGTTGAGCCTGGACCGTTAAGGCTCCTGAATCGGTGAGTGTGACAATTTGTATCTTCACCACACGTTTATCAGCTGATATTGTGCTATGAGAGCATTGTCTCTCTATTCTTGTGTTCCCCCGCTTGAGGTAAAGAGGACGCTGTAAAGAAGGGCAGTGACCACTCTATATTTGGGACGAGGCGCTCCACTCCAGAGCCTGGATTTAAAAGGCTCTGGAATTTGTAAGTGTGCAATTTTTTAAATTACCTTGCTCTACAAGCACAAACGTTATTGCACCATCAACTCTCCTCTTTTTTATCTCCTGTTTATATCTCCTGTTGTGGAGTTCATCGAGACTATAGGAGGAACCATTACGTCCAAATAAATTTGTGGAAAAGGGTAATATTGACAATACTTCTGAGCACTTTTGTTGCACAACCCATCCACTTAGGAATTGTAGAGACACCGGATTCCCAATACGTACCGAACGTTGGCGTACAGCCCCTCTACGGACTCCATTGGATGCCGTTACCTGAACCTTGTTTTTGACTGCAATATCGATCTGTCTGCACTGGCTTGCACCTTGTTGTCGCATTCACAATTTGTACTATCGCATACCCTAAACCGCTGCACTAGCACTTCATACCCTCTGGAATTTGCAGTTGCACTTTGTACCAAACTTGTAATATATATGGTATATGCAACTAACCACTGATACTGTTTTGTGTCACATTACATTAGGAGTATATCTGTAATATCCATTGCGCCACTAGGAACCCCCCTATTCTTTCTTGACGTTATTTGCACATTCCCTCGAGAGTCTGTGCCACCTCCTAGTTCGCAGCACTAACTTGAATAAATTCATCTAGATAGGAGCGACTCAACTGAACTTTCCCCCTTTTGCCTGTCTTAAGACCTGTCTGCTGCATGCTCCAAGAACCCCCTGCCAGAGATCCAGCTCCTACTCCAAAACTTCTGCTAAAGACTCCTGCCTTACCAGAGACTCCATAGCTTTGTATCCGTTCAGCACTCCTCTTGTGTCTGCCTCCCTGTGCCCCAGTCAAGCCTTTGGCTTACCTGTCCACTGCCCTAGTCCAGCTCCATTCCCTCCCTGTCCACTGCCCATGTCCAGTCATATTCCTATCCAAACCCTCATGCGTGTATATACAGTATATAGCCTGTTCTTAAGAATAAACCTCCTTTGTGCTGTGGAACCTGTCTGTTTGTCTTCGTATCACCGTATAGTGGGCTCTTCCCCTCACCCTCCAGTCCAGATCCCTGACACAAGACCGGAAAGGTGTTCTCAAGGTCATTCACTGCGACGCAGCACCCACCTGGGTTTTCCTGCGGCGGTAGCGCAATCCTTGACAATAGGACTCTATGGAGACGGACACGATCTGCAAGAGCTTGCGCGAGTCAGATCCAGCTGGATAGCGTAGGGATACATGAAGATACACTGGGAAATATTTGAAGCCTTTCCTTGCAGCGTTGCGATGGATTGTGCGTTAGATGAAACAATGCGTAATAACGCATTATGACATCAATTCCAAACTTGCTCAGTGAAATCAGAAGGTGAATTAGAGCAGCGGCATTTCCGGTAGCATTTCGGTGCTCTTTGAATAACCCTGATAGACTTGTGAGCTTAACATCTGTGGCTGGGAAATGTTTCAGGGGTTACTAAGGGATAATATTCAGGAATTCATTGGGAGTGTGATATAATCACTGGACACTAATATCACTTCAGGTTTCTGCTTTTATTGTGCAGCCATTGCAGGGTACAATTTCGTGAAATAAAACAAATGCAAAATACACACCTATTCCTGGATTAGGAGGCTAACTAAACATTGGAACAGACCTGTCTAACATGGTGGACGGCTAAGCCGTTTCCCAACCTATAAAAGTAAAATTTGGTTTACTCCAGAATTAGGCTATCCTCCCTCTGCAACCTACACACTGAGGGAACCACACGCACCTCCTTTAAAGGAGGCAATCCCAATTAGGCCTCAGCTACAGTTAACCCTTTAGGGAAAAGTGAGTCCTCCATCAGCCGGCTATAAAATCTATGGTGTACTACCCTGCCCTAATCACACTGTCACAGGAGGTATTATCTAATTAGCAAAAATCAACATGGTTTTGTAAAACACAGATCATGTCAGACTAACCTAATTGCATTCTGATTCTATGAAGAAGTAAGTGCCAGTATAGATCATGGGGTCGCAGTGGATTTGATTTACTTGGATTTTGCCAAAGCTTGCAACGCAGTTCCGTGCAAGAGGTTGCTTGCTATTTAAATTAAGAAAAATTGGTCTAGATCAAAAATCTTGTTCTTGTAAAGAAAACTGGCTAAAAGATAGGGCACAGAGAGCGATCATAAATGGTTAATTTTCAAGATGGACAACAGTGGTAAGTAGTGTCCCCAGGCATAGGCATCTCTACAGGGGGGCAGGGGGGGGAAATGCCCCCTAGGTTATTTCTTGCCCCCCCCCATGAGGGATCAGCTTCCAGCTTCCCCCACTTACTTCGGGCGACGATATCTCTGTTCATGTGCGTCATACATGGTCGATTCAGGTGTCATTGGAAAGGGTATAACTATTCAAAGACAATATGACACCAGTTTGATGATGGGTAAATGTGTCAGTCCTATATCACCTAACTCATAGCCAGTACAAACTGTATCTCTAACCATCACACAAACCTTAATGTGAACTTTTTATCATAAACCCTAGTAAGGTGTGCGACCACGTTACCTTCTCCCACGTCCATTCTGCCTTTCAAGATTGTTGAGACTTCATTGATTGCCATAACACCTTGTTATATGTTTATAAATGGCAATGAGCTCACATTTTATGAGAAAGTTCTTTTTTTTTATCTGTAAAGCAGGAATAAGTTTAACATTTGATGGCATTAAAAACACACATCAATGAAGCAAATACAAGCCAGGTTAGTGACCAGAAACACCCATACTGGACTGGAAGAAGATAGGTAATGCAGATCTTTATAGCTTCCAGGTGATATTTAAGCAGCTCATTAGTGCATGCCACATCTAAAGATATTTCCATCTGTATTAATAAGCCACAATATTCCTTCATCAAATGAGAGGTGCTTAAAGGTGCCTACAATGTTAATCCGAGTCCAGACAGTTCCCATTGAGTTTGAAGCAGAGATCCCCTGTCTGTGAAAACAAAAGGAGATAAAATGATTAAGTATTAGCGTCACTGCCCGGGCTTTTGTGAAGTCAGGATCTTGATTCCAGATGCTATTAGACCCTGAAATGATTCCCTGATTTCTCATTAATAGACAGCAAAAATAAATCGTTTGTGCGAATGAACAGGACTTTATATGTCAACGGTACATTATAGGCAAGAACAGGTAGCGCTCAATGATATTCATAAAAGCATGAAAGACATGGGGCAAAAAAAAGAAGGACTGCAACATGTTTCGTTGTGTTTAGAACCCAATCTAGAACAATGGATAGGATGGTGACATTAAAGACAGAGATCCTGAGTGGAAGAGAGGTGAAAGATGTGTGGAGACAATCATCGATATCTAAACATGTGCAGAAAGGAAAATTTTGTTTAGTTTCGGATCGATTTGTTAATTTGTTTCCGTGATTTCGTTATGTTAGCGCGATCGTATTTTGGATCGATTCGTTAGTTCGGACAATTAAAACTTATGATCGATTCGTTATTTTGGGTTCATTTGTTTTTAGTTGGTCTGGTATTATTGCACAATGCAAATTAAAATTGATAAAACTGTTTTATTTAATATATATGTCTGACAGAGTCACTGTGTCTGTGCCAGCCTCCATCAGAAAAGGAACCAGCTGATTGGACTATGAATTACGCTGTGTCTGTAATTCAACCCCAACACTGACAGTGTCAGTGACTGACTAATGAATAACAATTAACCACTGTCATAAATCCGAAATAACGAATGCATCCGAATCGATTCAGTAGTTTATTCTGTTCTTATATAAGCAGAACGACTTACCGAATCGATTTCAGTAATTCGTTATGCTTATCTAACAGAAGGAATTACCAAATTCATTTGTTATTTTCATTATCGTTTATTTCAGATGAGACGTAATTCGTTTCTGCTGTGGTTCGGAATTTCATATATGTCTGAATCGCTGAATAACAATGAATTTGTCCCAATTCGTTATGAAGCGAATCACACGTATCTATTGATATCTTTCAATGTGAAAAGATGACAGATTGCTCTAGGTATATATTATTTGTCCTGGGAAGAAATTAATTTTGATAATAAATAATCCCTTTGGTTTTGTTTTTCTTGATCCAAAGGGAAAAAAACACTAAAGCATTGTAAACAAAACTATAATGTTCCTGTTATTTCTGATGAAAAAAATAAAAATTTACCTTCTGAAGATCTGGCCTTCTTTGTTGAGGCCATACACGGATTCGTCTGTGCCAACTTCCACCATGACTAGTTTCCCTTTCACCTGTTTCCATTCGCTGCCTTTGCAGTTCCTTGGGCTCACTTTCAGACGTTTAAAGACATCATTGCTGCTGTTCACTCCCCAGCAGCCGTACAGATCACAGCTGTAATATTTTAGACTCCCTTCAACTGGGTTGAATATTAAGTTTGCGCTCTTGGAAAGAATGGCATCTTGGTTTAGGAAATAAATGTTATTAAACTGGTTCACACCAACAAGTTGCCCAATGCTGCCTGCGTCAACCTGCTTCAGGGCTCCTGCGACAAGAGAAAAGTTGTAGGTAACATGTTACTGGAAAATAATAATATATGTGCACATCGTGTAATTAAGTACAGGGAAATTCTTGACCATTCTTGGGAACTTTTTAACAAGTTGTCCTTGGGAATCCTAAACCCTCTTAGACTGACATGCTGTGTCCTTGCGAACAAGATGGCCAGTGACTGTGGTGTGTGTGCATGGCTGAATGATGGATGGAAATGCACTCCTCATCTCCACCAGCTAATTAGACCTTCAGGATGAAGCAGAATAAAGCATTCAATCCTTAAATGATTCCTCAAGAGTTCCTGGTCACCTCTCCCAAACATCGAGCATGGTATTCCAAGAGACATGGAAATATATCATAATAGTATAATGGAGAAATAGTATACTTTGTTGCTGTCCTGGTCCTTGAAGACTTCATACCAGCAAGGAACGACCAGCTTGCTGAGCACCAGGATGCTACATCTGCCGATTATTTTGCATCTCCATTGGTGGATACTTTCACTACTCAACTTTAGGTTATTGCTGAGGTGTTAAGATTCTCTAACATCTACACGTGTGGTTTTTCCACCTTTGTGTGTGACTTACCTATTGTTTTTTTTTTAGAAGACTCAATTGATCACACTTTCCCTTGTGCATACATACTGTCACACGGGGCGGTATAGCACAGTCCTCTAGGGCAAGTATGTCACAGAAATAGTCTCTTTATAGCGGAGTTTTATTGTGGCAGTCCAGCATACAAACAAAACAAAACAGAAATCAAAGCCTAACTCGTCTGAGTCTTACTAACAAAGTATATGTCCCTTACTAACGCAGGTAAATAATAAAATAATGGAACTCTTTGCCAACCTTTTCTTTTAGGACGCTGCCAACCATAGCACTTCACCAGCTCTGCTGCTGCTAGTCTGTGTCTCTCTCAAAACAAATCAATCTTTGGTTTCATATCCTGCATCCATGCAGACTCTCCAACCTCAGGAGTAGCAGAAGCACCATGTGCTTATCAGTCTCTGATTTTCTCATCCGGTGCCCATTCTAATCTTTCCCCTGTGTGGGAATCCTTCTCCCCTCGTGCACAGTCTCCGCTCCCCCTCCCTCAAGCAGGAGCCATTTAAGCCCTTAATTACAGGGACACCTGCAGCAACACAAAATACATTCCCTCCTGGGGGTTATTACCTAAACCTTAAAACAAAAATACATGTCGCGGGGGGGTCTTGTTTGCACCCACAGGGGGCCACACCCAAAAAAAACACTCCCTACAATGCAGCACCCACGTGTACATTATTGTGCTAAAGAATTAATTTCTGAACTCCTAAAAATAACCTTTTGAAAATCCACTTGGACCCAGCAGTGAATTGGGGGATCCATTGTGCCCCCTCCATACTTACAGATGGCCACCGCACTGTGGACATTAGTGGTTGTTTTGGTCTTTGGACCTATATATTATATACAAAAATTCAGTTACAAAATATTTTATTTATGGTTTTATTTTTTATTTGTTTAGAGAACATAACATCATGGACTCAACAAGCAGTGGTGACACACCAAGCACCATCATTCAAAGGACAGCCCCATCTACTAGTACTCGCAGGACTGTTTGAAAGGGCAGTAAAAAAATAAACAGTTTGAAAGTCGTCCTGCTGTCACTGTTTCTCAAGATCTGCCAATTATTAAAACCCGAGGGAAAACGAGCAGAACAGAGTCAGACAGTTGTAGTAGTAGTACTACTAGTCAGAGATAAAGAACCCAGTCCCACCCAGCAAACAAATAAAGACATCATCATCATCATCCTTTACTGGCAAGGCGGCTGAGTTTAAGAGTAAGACGTATTTATCTGAGTCAAGAACTAAGTCAGCAATTCTGTGTCAGCAGTTTAAGGAGCTAGTTCCTCCAAAAACAACGTGCACAATAACCAGTGCCACTTGTAGAAGCACAACAAGAACCCTGGCTGGGGCAGCTAGTGCTACTTCTACTGCGACAAAAAATGTGCTAGTACCAGAGATGTTTTATTCTAGTAGAGGCACGAAGGTATGTGGGAAGGCTTTTGAAAGTCATCATTCATTTAAGCAGCCCAAGACTGAGCTTCTGCAGTATCAGGAGGGAATTGCTTTAGCTCAATCACAAGGTGCTGCTGAACTTGATAGAACCCAAGAGAGAGATACTGGTGATGTTCTATCCCATTCCCTATATCCTAGTTGCCTTCAGGGAGAATGAATCCAGCAGCAGGACTCAACATCTCCCACTGGTGATGAATTGTTATCTTCACACAAAGACTGTAATATAAAATTTCATTTAAATTTGGATCTAAAAGAGCAAGAAGATTTACAGCCTTATACTCCTTTTCAAGGTTCCCTATCCCCTTACCATAGTACACATGATCATTCCCCAATTTTGTTTTCCCATGAAAACTCGTCGGCATCACCAGTGTCACCTGTCTCTCTGTCCCAAGTAGAAGTTATTAGTACCAATATCAAAATTTGTGCTCCCGTCACCAGTGCCACTAGTACCACTACACCAGTAGGAGGAGCCCCTCACCCCACTATCCCAAAAATGTTTAAACACAATAAACATGGGTTACAACAAGGAGAAACTGAAAGTACTGCTACTATTACATCACAATGCACAGGCCAGGTTCAGCGTGTGGAATTGGATGAAGAATATGGCTCTAAACAAGAACCTTCACCAGCAACAAGTGGCCGCCGTCGGTCGAAAGCGTGGCAGTATTTTACAGAAAGTTTGGATAAACGTACAGCCAAATGTCATTTGTGCGGAACATGGGTCAGCCGTGGTCAACAGACAAGCAAACTCACTACCACTGGCATGAACTCACACATGAAAACCCACCACAAGGCAGTGCTGCTAGGTTTAGAAAAAGGTTCTCCTCTACCGGCACTGCCACCTAGCAGTGCTAGCACTACTAGGGAATCTACTTCTACTCCCACCACGAGTGCCACACACACCACCATTTCTGCAGCAGCTGGTAAAAGTCTGAGCAAACAGCCATCCTCCACACAGCCCACTATGGAGCAATTTGGTGGGTTTCAGCTTAGGGGAATATCAAAGCAGCAGACCCGAAAAATCACCAGACTCATTGCAGAGTTAATAACTGTTGGGGGTGCTTCTTTTAATTTGATAGGCGGTGATTCTTTCAAGCGCCTCATGCAGGCTCTCTCCCCCAATATAAAGTGCCTTCACGCACTACATTTAGTCGATCTGTAGTGCCCGCTATGTACCGGTCCTGCATTGGAGTTTTGAAGGAGGAGCTGGGAAAGGCTGCTGGACGATCAGTGCACTTCACCACAGATCTATGGACTGCTCCAAATAGCCAGCATGCCTTTCTGTCCTTGACTGGACATTGGGGGCAGTCGCAGCCCAATGTGCCCGAGCAAAAGCATCCAGCAGCAACAAGTTCAGGGGCAAAAAAAAAAGTGCTGGGCCTTGTGCCGATGATACAGAAAAGACAGCATTACATTCCTTCCTACTCCACGCTGAGGTGATGGATCAGCAGCACACTGCAGAGAACATCTTACATGCACTGAAGAACATGATGGCACAGTGGCTAGGGGAGCAGTCTGGTACTACAAGCTCAAATGGGTTTTGTAGTAACCGATGGTGGAACCAACATGATAAGGGCTCTCCAGGATGGAAGATTTGTGGGCGTGCGGTGCGCAGCTCAAGCCTCACATCCTGCATCTAGTGGTGCCGAAGGCACTCAATGCGAGTATTGGTGGAGGAAGGTTGTTGAATCGTGCAGAAAAATTGCTGGTCATTTCCACCACAGCGCAAGAGCTAGCCAGCTCCTTAGGCAGGAGCAGAAAAGGGCAGGACTCCCAGAACACCGGTTAAAACAAGATGTGGCAACAAGGTTGAACTCCACATTAGACATGCTGGAAAGGATTCTCGAACAGCAAAAAGCAATCCACGCAATGGCGTACAAACAATCCATTGGCATTAGCAGCCCACTAGGCAGGGATGACTGGACCGTGATGGAACAGGCAGTGGAAGTTCTGACGTCTTTCCGATTAGCTACAGAACACTTGAGCAGAGCGAGTGCTAGCTTGTCTGAAATCATACCCGTATTCTACCAACTCCGTGACTCTATGGATGACTTTCTGTCCAACAGAGAAGAGTTGCTTGAGGGTAAATCTCCACATGCCGATGTCACTGTCCTTCTGACCAGACTCTATGAACAGCTGGAGTACCGAATAAGACAGCACATTGCCCCTTGTCCTGAGTATATGCAGGCCACAATTTGCAACCCTACTTTTAAAGGAAAGTCTGCACTCCGTGACGATTCCCTTTCATTTTGGCACTAAACACTCATAGATAAGATACGGGACAGGGAGCGTAAAAATCATGCACAGTTCCAGAGGGAAGAGGAGACAGAGGAGGAGACGTTGGAGGAGTCTGTCGTTGAGGATGATGACAGTGACACACCCAGATGTGAGAGGACCAGTGCTGCTGCTCACAGCAGCGTTCCCAGACCTGTATTTTGTACAAAAATGTACACGAGTTATGGGTCAGGATACGGAGTCGGACCTAGCAAAAACCCGCCAATTGAAAATGCTAAGACATTTGTTACGGCATACCTTGCTGAGTCTCCTTTGGAACCCAATACAGGCCATTTTCAGTTTTGGTAGAACAAGAGAGGTGTGTGGCCTACGTTTGCAGAGGTAGCCATGGAGCTCCTTTCTTGTCCACCAACCACTGTACAAAGTGAGCGGATTTTCTCCATTACAGGGAATATTCTGTGCCCTCAGCGCTCCCAATTATCACCCCAGCTGTTAGAGTAAATTACATTTCTGAAGGTGAACTTGCGAAGCTGGGATACCCGGCCCTAGGTTTTTATTCAATCTAGAAATGCAAGCACACAAGTTTAGTTAGTAGAAGTTCATAAATCCCTGTTGTTTTTTTTTGTCTTTTTTTTAATTTTTTTAAAGATAGATAGATTAAGATTTTTAAAAGTTTGTATTGATGAAGAGTAGGCCCACACCAGAAACACCACTCAGATTATGATGAAACCTTCACCCTTAGGCACCCAGGCGAGTGGCTCAATATATGTAGTATTTACCTTATGCCGAAACCATCATTCAAAATAATAATTTCTGCTTATTAATCTGGAAATACCTCTTCCTTTCACAGTTTTGAAAAAATAGTTACCTTGAAATGGGTGAAGTTGATGGAAGATAGTTATGAGCTTTGCAGACTGCATATGGTAAGAAATTTTAGCTGAATTAAATTTACAATAAATAGACAATAATATATTTACAATCAATAATTTAAGTTGGATTTAATGTATCTACAATAAATAGACAATAATAATATATTATATTTACAATATATAAATAATTTAATCAGAATGAATTTATTTAATATATTTTCAATTTATTTTTATATTTGTATTTTACCATAAAGGATACATTTGTTTTTTTCTTGTTTTCAAGTATGTCCTGGGACTTTTACAAATATATATAATTGAACCTAAATAATTAAAATCTAAACAGTGCACTAATACAAGATATTTCTGGATGCAGACGCCATACTTACGTGCACTCATGCAGGACTGACAGCGGGTGATGGCAATCTTCCCACAGGATGCCACCAATGGGTTACGGACTACTGTTGTTAAAGACAAAAGTACAATACTTAGCAGATGGATAAAGGTTTGTTCTCTCCCCCTCCCTCTACCCCCTCTCCCTCTACCCCCTCTCCCTCATTCTTTATCCCTTGTGTGTTTGTTTTGTAGGTACTCACTGGAAAGAGCCCCAGATGTGCTGCCTTGGAGCTGATCCCTCTGGTGATGCATCCGTAAAATAGGAATGTGAAGCAAAAGGTAAGTCTCAAGTGTTGTGAAAAAGACCTATTTTTTTTACATACATAAGGGGTTAATCAGAGTCAAACTGACCCTGAAATTGCATGCAGATCAGTTAATTTTGCTATATGGTGCAATTGTGGCCTGGCCAATCAGTGGGATTTATGTACTCTTTGAATTGACCAACAGTGATTGCAATTTATGTAACAACCTATTTCTTTTCATTTAACACACCAGCTCTCTGCTGTCTGCTGTGCTCAGAGTCCGCATCCTGATTCCTGACCCGTTGTGACATCCAAGAAGAATAGGCTTGCTTCATTCTTTTTAGCTTATTTAATTTACTTATATGTTTCTTTCTTCTTTCTTTTTTCTATAATTTTTTCTTTATATTTTTCTACTCAATGCCACTTCTAAAGGAATTTTTTATTCATCTGATGTAATTTTGTTGTTACTTTTTTGGTATATTTTTGTAGCAGCAGCTGATTGAGAGTATGTTCTGATCCTGACTGTCCTGGTCGAGGATGTCTGTTTTTGAAATTAATATTTTTCATATTTTTTATTTTATTTTTCTGTTTACTTATTTTGGTAAACATAGCACATGCATTTCAAGTTTTATTCACCATAAACTCCTATGTGAACTGGTGTTTTTTAGCTACTTTAGCTTTTTGAACCTGTGGAGCTCTTTTGTAGTAAGTGGTGTTTCTTGGCTTCAGTGGTGTTTTATGATGATTGGCCACATGGGGTTAAGAATGAACCTGACGTCATTAGGAGGAGATGGCATCTTTCATGCCGGTAACATGTGGTGGAGGGGAGCACTAAGTGGGTGAGTTATTTCTTCTATTTAAGTGGATGTTTGTTTTGTAATCTTATCCTGAAGAAAGTTCACGGGAGAGTGAACTGAAACGTTGATCATTAAAGATTTTGAGTGATTTATACAAAGACCTGGAGTACCTCTTTCTTGGATATCTCCATCGTGAATGTATGTAGACTTCCGGTATCGCGATTTCTTAAAGATTAGCTACGATCGAAGTATAACGGATGAACAGTATAAGAAAACATATTATGGAAATGGAGAACAGCATCCATTAATATCAATAGGATATATGTTACCCTCTACATAAGCAGGCTGTCTTCCACAAACGGGTACATCGGGGCGACATATATAGCTTCTGCTATATATAAGGATGGCGAATATAACACAGTTGGATATTCTATAGCACTAAAGATAAATTACATAATCTGGGCTCAAATAAATAAGTGAATAGTTGTAAATTGAGTATAGTAATACTCAGATAACCACTTTGGTGGAAGTGTGCTTTATAAAATTATTATACATAATTGTGCTATTAATAATCAATATGTGTATGTCCATAACACATTGTCTTTCGAAAAATATAATATACATGTTGGAATGCCCTTGAGGCCTACAATATGTAGGCCGCACAAAATGAGCACTCAACGTGAGAGTATCAGAACACGTTAGAAATATAAAAAAGGGGTTCGAGAAACATTCAGTCTCATTCTATTATAAAACAGAACATAACAGTCTTCCAGTGGGTCTAAAATTTACAGCTATTAAACAGTTTAAACAAAACGATATAGGGGAAGATTTCCTTAAAAGGTTGGGACAGGCAGAGATGCGCACTATTTTTGAGATGGGCACTTTGGCACGGGTGGTTTAAATGATGACTTTGAGGTCATGCGTTTTTTATAAGCAGGCTTTTTCCCTATTTTTTTATTTTATGAAATATCATGTATGCATGCCCAATCATGTGTAGGATATAATATATGATATATATCAATATGATTTTCGAATTCACATACATGGCATAGCCATGATACCATCACTATTTCACTTATAATTGAGGATTTTGATATAAATATTAGAATTTCCATTTTGATATAAATTCCTAATATTTCCAATAAGAATTTAACTAAGGTTTGTGTTATGGACATACACATATTGATTATTAATAGCACAATTATGTATAATGATTTTATAAAGCACACTTCCACCAAAGTGGTTATCTGAGTATTACTATACTCAATTTACAGCTATTCACTTATTTATTTGAGCCCAGATTATGTAATTTATCTTTAGTGCTATAGAATATCCCACTGTGTTATATTCGCCATCCTTATATATAGCAGAAGCTATATATGTCACCCCCGATGTACCCCGTTTTTGGAAGACAGCCTGCTTATGTAGAGGGTACCATATATCCTATTGATAATAATGGATGCTGTTCTCCATTTCCATAATATGTTTTCTTATACTGTTCATCCGTTATACTTTGATCGTAGTTAATCTTTAAGAAATCGCGATACCGGAAGAGTACATACATTCACGATGGAACGCAGGGTGAACTGCGATCTCGGATAGGATGCTATGGAACGCACTGTGAAACGAGGAAGTCTCTAACACGCCTGCGCAAGATGGTGCTGGCGGCTAAGAACATGAAGACACTTCAGGAAGATGCTTGAAACGCACGCTGACCACCAATTAAGCACATGTGGCGACATTTATTCTCATTTCTTTCTGTATATAAACGTGCATGTTAGTTTGATTTTGCAAAGACCAGCTGATGAAGCCGCATGCTGGCGGCGAAACGCGTTCTGGACCAGAGTCTAGTTTTTAATTTGTTTTTATTTCATTTAATAAATTTTACAGAAGAACTAGTTCCTGCATGTTTTGGTTTTTATTGGGTTTGACCAACGAAACCCATATGCCTCCCGTTTCAAGCTTGGAATAGCTCCACCAAATGTGAGTTCCCACTTGCTATGGTCTTACATCACATAATTTTGCGTCAGATACACACAAGATTCTGTCTCTGTTTTTCTTTCCCATCTCTAATGGATGTGGTGAGGAGTCCTCGACGTTAAGGAGTGGGTTACCTGAGAAAATATTCCAGATAAACAACCCAAAGGCGTTCATCCACTCAGAGCCAGTGTTCAGGCTCTTTGTTTGTGAGTTGATTAACCATAAGAATATTGACAGTATCCACCCACTTGTTATTTTACTGCACCCAGTTTTTGTTCTTCTCTTCTGTTTTATCCTATCATGTAATATTGTTGGTGATGTCATTTGAGAAGCCGTCCGAGTCCCCTTGCATTCATTCGCGCTGACCAGATACGTATCTTGTTCCATTTATTTTTGGTTTGAGGGAAACCACTGATCATCTGGTTTGGCTGGGTATTCGGAGGTCATATTGTGGGCGCTTACCATTCTCGTCCTTATAAATTTGTGAGTGATATGTGTTCGATAAAAATTCAATTAATAAGATCGTTACCTCCGAATCCACGAACTGAAAGGAATGTTTAATTTTTATGCCCATTTCTTGGAGATTTCGTTGGTGATTTATGGCGAAATATATATATATTTTTTTTAAATGTAATTTTTTATTTCCATAAAACAAGTAATTGTGAATACAAACATAAATATTCCTACTTTTAATAGGTGTGTGGGTGAGAAAGAGAAAAAGAGAAAGGAAAGGAGAAGAAAAAAGGGTTGCCCAGACCCAGAGAGGAAAAGAAAAAAGAGTAAAGAGTAAAGAGATAGGGAGAAAGATTAGAAAAAGAACTGGCACTTCCGTGAGATATGACATAAGCGATGCATGAAGATATTAAATCAACATCATATTATTTTCTCTGCTGCTTCCCCAATGTCTGGAAAGTATCCCCGACTCCAACACCACCCCCGCCTAACCCGATCCCATCTGAGCCAGCCAGGGAGTCCAGGTTTTGTAGTAATTTGGTAGAGTGTGATTAGATATAGCTGTCAACTCCATCCATTAGTTGAACGTCCCTCATTTTTGAATAGATTTTCTGGAAAGAAGGGAGTGTCGGAGAGTTCCAGTGTTCCGCTATAACTCTGCGGGCTGCAAGCATAATTTTGGCTATCAATTTATTTTCCTGCCTGGTCAGATCCCGGAAAGGTCTAGAGAGAAGGTAGGCCCAAGGGCCCAAGGGTCCATCAAAGTAGCACCCGGAAGTACGGCTTGGATCAAGCTATGTTTAGCATCCCAAAATCTTCCAACCTCGGGACACGACCACCACATGTGGATATATGTCCCCTTTCGACCACAGCCCCTCCAGCATAGATCCGGTGTAGCTGAGGACATGTGTGAGATCTGAACAGGCGTGGTGTACCAACGGAAGATCGTCTTGATAAGTTGTTCCTGATGAGTGGTACACACGGTGACACTCCTCATAGCTTCCCAAATATCGACCCATTCCTCTGCCTCTAGTTGTTCTCCAGGGTCCCTCTCCCAGGCTTGAATATAGCAGAGTTCCTTCCAGTCCATTAGGGCAGTAAGTTGGCGGTATAGTGTAGAAATAAGAGCCTTCTGATGAGATCCCCGCATGCAAAGGCGTTCAAAAAAAGACTGAGTAGTTAGCGCCGCCAGTTTTATATGTGGTCAGGTTGTGAAGGCCTTCAATTGAAGATACGGCAAGGGGTGTGCTAATCTGGACTGAACGGAAGGTGTGAGATCCATGGGCTGGAGCACTTCACCCTTGATATAGAGATGGCATATCAGTGATACAGTGGATCCCATCCATCCTGAGGAGGAGATGGAGGTGAGTCCAGGTGGGTATTTGCGATTCCGCATGATCGGCATAAGTGGAGATGGAAACGTCGTGAGATCGCATTTAGTCACCAACCTGTCCCAGAGTATGAGAGAATTCACGATAGCAGGGCATATGGTGCGTAGTAAGGGCCTCTGAGTCCTGGGTAGCCACATCCACATGTCAGGGGAATCCGGGTACATAAGATCTCTCTCTAAATCCACCCATCGACGAGAAGAAGGCGGGGAGTGCCAGGCCACAATTTGGGCTAGTTGTGCAGCGTAGTAGTACGAAAAAAGACATGGCAAGCCCAGTCCTCCCGCCTCCTTAGGTCTGTACAGTGTGGCTCTGGCGACTCTATGGCGTTTGCCCCTCCAAATAAATGAATCAATGGCGCGTTGTAAGTCAGTGATATCCTCCGATTTCAGTGCCACCGGGAGCGCCTGGAAAAAATATAGTAACCTTGGAAGAACGTTCATTTTGAATAGCAAAATAATTTTAATGCATGATTAATTCATTTGAATAAAATTATTGAAGAATATTTCAGGGTCATGATGTACTGTGTGTGTTGATCTGAACAAGAATATAAATAACTTTGTTTTCATACTAATATATGATAGTAAGATGATTGGAACCCAGGAGGACACACTTGAAAACGAGAGAAATCTCAATGTATCCTTCCTGGTAAAATACTTTGCAAATAAATAAATAAATAAAATGTATAATCTCATCAGTAATACTAATTAGCAAAATATTCGACAGCCGGAGTTGCCTTCATCGTCACTAAGTGGGTGTAGGTTTGTCCTTCCAGCTGGCAAAGCGTTTGGATACTGTAGTCTACGTGCAACAAGAAACATACTCTATCAGGGTTATTCAGAGAGCGGTGAAAAGCAGGAGAATGACTGGAGAATGGAAAATTCTAGGTCAAAATAGCCAAACCAGAAAAATTCTTCCATTCATCTCACTTTCCAAATCGGCTATTTTGACCTAGAATTTTCCATTCTCCAGCCATTCTCCTGCTTTTCACCGCTCTCTGAATAACCCTGTATGTTTTGGATATGATATAAAAGGTTCTGGACTGCACAGTCAGCAGGAAAAGTTTCATACCGGCGAGTGGATGCATTCTCAGATCTCCTTGCCAATATGGAACCCCTGACTGACCATCACAGCTTCTGAGCCGAAGCATTGGGAAAGGCAAAGACTTATTCGGTGATGTATTGATTCTACATATTCTAATATTAATTATGTTTTGAGTTACTGCTGCTATTAATCGGAATCTAATGTCATTCACGCTTTACTATTGTAGACCAGAAGCTACTTTTATTTACACTTATATAACCATTATTGCCAACGAGAGTTTAACACCATCTATGTTTATGTTATTGATCATTCGTAATTTCCTTCAGTGAGACTTCGATTAACATGTGTGATGTGTGTGAGTTCCACGTGTAATTTTCTTGTAGTGTTGTTTTGATATATGATTTCCTACAATCAGGGTTGATTAATTGACATATGTGATGATTTGAGTGGCATATATGAAGAATTTCTGTAGCGTGATACTTTCTAGATATGTCTTCTCATGTGTGATAGTCAAGTTTAATGTATAGCATTTCTGTTGTCATGCTATCCAGAAACGACTTTGGGTTTGTTATGTAATTACCTAATACGTTTGAGTAATATTATTTATTTTAATATTTATTTATTTATAAAGGATTTTACCAGGAAGGATACATTGAGATTTCTCTCGTTTTCAAGTATTAGTATAAGGGTTCAAGAAGATGGTTACAGAAATACAAAATAGTAAAATGCAAGAAATTGACACAAAACAAATATACAGATTAACAGAAAATAAATGTGTAGGAAATATAGTCACTATGTTACATGTTTACAGGTGCATTCCTTATGAGGTATGTTAATATGGAGCTCTTAAGGGACTTTAGCCTGGGGGAAGATTTGATGGCGTCTGGGAGGTTATTCCATAATTGTGTGGCTCAGTAGGAAAATGAGGATCGAGCCACTTTCTTTTTATATCGTGGTATTGCAAGTAAGGTGCAGGTCCTGGATCGGATGTTATAGGATGAGGGAACTGCTGAGGGAAGCAGTCTATTCAGGTAGGGTGGCAGCTTCCCAGAAAAGCTCTTAAACACCAGGTTGGAAAGGTGAAGGGTGCGTCTAGATTCCAGCGACGGCCAGTTTAGCTCTTTTAACATGTCACAATGGTGGGTCATGTAGTTACATTGTAGCACAAAGCGGCAGAATGAGTTATACAATGTAGTAAGTTTCTGAAGATGTGTTTGCGGGGCCGCTGCATACACTACATCTCCGTATTCAATAGCCGGCATAAGCATTTGTTGTACAATCTGCTTTCTTACCGCGGGGCTCAGGCAGGATTTGTTTCTGTACAGGGCACCTAGTTTGGGGTAAATTTTAGATGAAAGTTTTTCAATGTGGGGGCCAAAGGATAGTTTTGGGCCTAACCACATACCTAGATATTTGAGAGAAGTGACTGTGGTCAGCGTGCCATTTGATTTTGTCCTGACACATAGATGGGGTGTTTACAATTTGTGTAGTTTAGGTTTTGTACCAAAGAGCATTGTAACTGTTTTGCCAGCATTTAGAAAAATTTTGTTATCTTTGATCCACTTTTCTACCTCTGTGAATTGGTCTTGCAGCACGGCCTCCAGCTGTGGGAGATTTGGTTTGCTGGTATAGATTACAGTGTCGTCTGCGTACATGTGTGCAGTTGAAGCTTTGCAGACATTATATATTGTACATATATATTGTCTATGCTAATTGTCAATAAAGTTAATCATTTGCTTTTACACAAATTGACTTCATGTTCTGCTGATTAGGCAATACAGTAACGAAACTGAACCCTGCCTCAAGGGAAGTCAACCGAAAACTGGAAACCATCACAATGCGTGTTTGGGCAACCAGTGTGCTGATTTTGCTGTTTTTTATGGTGTTTTAATGCAAACACAGAAGTCAACCTGGAACCCCCAAATTTCTTTTCATATGTAACTATTCAAAGGCAGTGTGACATAAGTTTGATGACGGGTAAATGTATCAGTCCCATATCTCCTAGTTCATAGCCAATACAAATTGTATCTCTAACCCTCACTAACTCAGCTCCCCACTACCTGTCCTCACTAATCACCAAATACACCCCAGCCCGCTCCCTAAGGTCAAACAGTGACCTGCGCCTAGCTTCTCCCCGCATCACCTCTTCCCATGATAGACTGCAGGATTTCTCAGGCGCAGCCCCCACTCTCTGGAACGCTCTCCCTCGTACTGTCAGACTTTCCCCTAACTTCTCTTCCTTCAAACGCTCCCTTAAAACGTTCCTATTTAGGGAAGCCTACCACCCAACTCACTGACGCAACCATCAATCACTCTCACCTTACAGTCCTCTCCTCCTGTTTCCAACCCCAACCCTCCTAGATTGTGAATTCC
The DNA here is from genome assembly GCA_009667805.1 of Leptobrachium leishanense. Lineage (NCBI taxonomy): Eukaryota > Metazoa > Chordata > Amphibia > Anura > Megophryidae > Leptobrachium > Leptobrachium leishanense. The sequence continues at coordinate 33,833 of RXON01000593.1, forward strand.
TACGGGAATAGGGCCCTCATCTCCTCCTGTACTGTTTGTCAAATGTTGTTCAATGTATTGTATTGTAACCCTGTCTATACTGTGCCTATTGTACAGCGCTGCGGAATATGCTGGCGCTTTATAAATAAAAAATAATAATAATAACCATCACACAAATTCTGCCTTTCAAGATTGTCGAGACTTCATTGATTCCAATAACACCTTGTTATATGTTTATAAATTTCACTGAGATCACACTTTATGAGGAAGTTATTTAGTTTCATTTGTAAAGCTCAGAGAAGTTTAAGATTTGATGGAATAAAACAAACATTGCGTTAATGAAGCAAACACAAGCCAGGTTACTGACCAGAAACACTCATAATGAAGTTTGATCTTGCATCAATTTATTATAAATCACCAGAAGATAGTGGACTGGAGGATGACACTTAACGTAAGGGTAATGCAGATCTTTATAGCTTCCAGGTGATGTTTAAGCAGCTCATTAGTGCAAGTCACATTTAAAGATATTTCCATCTGTATTAATGAGCCATAATATTCCTTCATCATACGAGAGGTGCTTAAAGGGGCCGTTAATGTTCACAATTTTCCAGGTGGTTCCCATTGGGTTTGAAGAAGAGATCCCTTGTCTGTGAAAACAAAAGGAGAAAAAATGATTAAGTATTAGCGTCACTGCCCGGCCTTTTGTGAAGTCAGGATCTTGATTCCAGGTGCTACGAGACCCTGAAATGATTCCCTGATTTCTCATTAATAAACAGCAAAAATAAATCATTTGTGGGAATGAACAGGACTTTATAAGGCAAAGGTACATTACAGGCAAGAACAGGTAGCGCTCAATGATATTCATAAAAGTATGAAAGACATTGCGGGCAAAAAAATGAAGAACTGATTCATGTTTCTTTATGTTTTTAGAAGCCAATCTTGATCAACGGATCCGATGGTGACATTAAAGACAGGGATAATGAGTGAAAGATGTGTGCAGACGATTATTGATATCGTTCCCGTTATTTCTGATGACAAAAATAACGATTTACCTTCTATAGATCTGTCCAAGACCATTGAGGCCATACACGGATCCGTCTGTGCCAGCTTCCACCATGACCAGGTTCCCCTCCACCGGTTTCCATTCGCTGCCTTTGCAGTTGGTTGGGCTCACGTCCAGACGGTGAAAGATTTCGTTCTTGCTGTTCACTCCCCAGCAACCGTACAGACCACAGCTGTAATATTTTAGACTCCCCTCGACATCGTTGAACGGTAAGTTTGCACTCGTGGAAGAAATGGAATCTTGGTTCAAGCAAAAAATATTATCATGCTGGTTCACACCAACCAGGAGTTCATTGCCACCGGCGTCCAACTGCTTCAGTTTTCCTGCGAAAAGAGAAAAGTTGCAGATAACATGTTACTGGAAAAGAAAAATATATGTGCACATCATGTAATTAAGTACAGGGCCTTCCTTGATCATTCTGGGGAATTGATTAACAAGTTGTCCTTGAGAATCCTAAACCCTCCTGGACTGACATGCTTTCTTTCCTGTGGCCCAGATGGCCAGTGACTGTGGTGGGTGCATGGCTGGATGATGGAGGGAACTACACTCCTCACCTCCACCAACTAACTAGACCTTCAGGATGAAGCAGGTTAAAGCATTCAAAACCTAAGTTATTCTTCAAGAGTTCTTGGCCACTTCTCCCAAACATGGTATTCCAAGAAACAATGAAATATTTCCTAATAGTATAATGGAGAAATATTACACTTTGCTGCCATCCTGGTCCTTGAAGATTTCATACCAGCAAGGAACGACCAGCTTGCTGAACACCAGGATGCTACAACTGATTATTTTGCATCTCCATTGGAGACTGTCACTACTCAACGTAGGTTATTAGTGTGTTGCTGGGGTCATTTTATACCCTTGTCTGGAAACCTTTTCATTAATAGGACTATATAGGACTCACACGAGGTCACCCATTTAGACTGGATGAAAGGATTTTAAGCCTATGGCATACGAAGGGTTATTTTACAGCGAGAACAATAAAGCTGTGGAATTCTCTGCCTGTTGAGGTGGTTGGATCAAACACTGTACAGACTTTTCAACAACGACATGATGACTTCCTGCAAAAAATAATATTAAGGGTTATAATATTTAATATGAGGGTAAAAGCTTCTTGATGCAAAGAGAAATCTGACGCCATCTGGGGTCAAGAAGGATTTTTTCCCAGTGTGTTGCACATTCGGCGAGTGCTTCAGACTGGGTTTTTTTGCCTTGTTTTGAATCAACAGCAATAGGTTATGTGTGAAAGAGTGAAATTAAAGGATGCACACCTTTTTTTTCAGCCTAAGTAACTATCAGGGTTATTCAAAGAGATCTGAAAAGTCACCGCACGTTCGGTGACTTTTCGCTCCCTGCACTTCGGGGAGAGTCGGCGATTCAAAGTTCGCCGACCCTGCGGTGTGTTCAGCAAGCACCGCAGGGCCCCCGTAGTGCAGGGAAAACTCGCCACAAACCTGCAAGAACACTCGCCGAACACTCGCCAAATACACACCGAATACACACTGAACACTCACCGAAAACCTGCAGAAACCACCGCAAAAACCAAGCCGAACATGCCGGAAAAATCTGAGCAGCAGTTGATCACAGCACAGAGCAGCCGCCAGAATAAGCCGACAAGCAGACGAACGGGGTGAAGAAAAATAAAAAACAGTACGCTTGAATGTTTGAAAAGTGAAACTCTGTTTGCAGAGAAACTACTGAACGAAAATGTCTGAAATTTACACATATGATCCAATGAATGATAATAAAAAGGGCTGTTACAGAAAATTGAAAAATCGATTAAAAAATACTCCGAAAACAAATTTTGACAAAAAAAATACCAAAAAAATGCTTAAAAGATCCAAAAACATCTAAAAATAAAGACATTCTTTACAGCAGAATAAAACAATAAACAGTTTATTAGATATTGAATTAAAACGGGAATATTTTTAACATTGAAGCCTATGGGATTCTCCTGAATAAACCTGCCGAATTAAATCACCGAACAGCAGGGCATTTCGGCAACCTTTCCCTGCTGTTCAGTGTCTCTGAATAGACAAACCATTGCTTGCGTCTCTATGGGGGATTTCACTGCCCTCGAACAGGCACTGTACGTGCAGGCAATTCGCCAAAATTTGGCGAACTGACTGCTCTCTGAATAGCCGAATGGCCCCGAAATGGCACGGTACGCTAAATTTCAGTGTTCGGTTACATTTCGGCACCAGATCGACTCTCTTTGAATAACCCTGTATGTAACTTTATTAGTAATTTAACCCCTAGCTGCCAAGGGGTTTCCCTATGGTGAAGATAAGGGGCGTCCGATTGGTAGCAAAATGTAAAATTTAAAAAAAAAAATACAAATTAATTTTTTTTATTAAGTTTATTATTTTTTTTAAATATATTAATGCAGCACTGTTGTTTACTTTTCAATTATAACGTGAACAATTTTTACTTTTAACTACAATCTTGTATTTTGTCAGAAAAATACAGTATCCGCAAAGGGTTAAGATCGTGTAACATCTACACGTGTGTTTTTTCCACCTTTTTATCTTCTCTATTGCTTTTATTTTAGAAGACTCAATTGATGACACTTTCTCATGTGTATATCTAGTTACTGTTTATTCATGTTATACTTGTGGTTTATGTCTGCTCACCTTTTGTAAAGCATTTTTTGTTTAAGGCTAGGGTCAGACGAACGCAATTTTCGCGTCGTCCGTGAAAAAGTGCGTTCGAACGAATGGACGAATCTTTTCACGGAATACGCGATAGCGGTCATACGATGCGCATTTTCATCCGTGATTTTGTACGAATCATCAATAAAACCCTCTTTGCGTCTGGACGTGATGTTGGCCGGACATTAGCAGCGTCTGACGTCTCCTAATCACGCACACACGCTGCTATGCCGCAGCTGCGCACTCTGTACGTCAGTACTAGCGGTTTCACGTTCACAAAAAAATGCGTTCATTTGCCGCTTGCGTTGCCCGGCCGAACTTTCGTGCGGCAGTACTTCGTGTATTGCCCGTCATTGGACGTCATTTGCTGATACTACGGCCGGGATAAAGTGCGGCTGCACGCGCGGTCGCACTGCGTTCGTCTGATCCCCGCCTTAGTTGGGTTTACTTTTGCTTTCCATCTTCCTTGGCTACATACATAGGCGTTCGTATATCTTTTTATATGTCATAAAACCAGTCGCTCTTACCTTCTACATTCACCCACTTTGCATCCTGAATCTTGAAGATGTAGTTGTCATTGTTTGCTCCCCAGAGACCGGATGGTCCCACGGTCACATGTTTCAGTTTTCCTGGAAATTGCACCCAGTCATCCCCAACCAGACGAAAAATGTCATCGTAACCATTGACTCCAAACACCTCTCCTGCACCGGCATCAATCTGCTTCAGCCAGCCGGTAATCAGAGAGCAGTGCTGTCCTGGGAGGATAAAGAAGCAATAAATAAAAGAGCAGCGATACAAAAAATAAAATCCTGGCGGCCAATTCCGACCGAGCCATTAAGCTACTGGTTGTAGCCATTGGAGAAAACAGCTTATAACAGCAGGGTATAGCGCATACCATTACAAAGACAACGGGGAATGTCCTGCTTTGGATGCCAAATATAAATATATATACATGTGATGTTATTAGGCTCACCAGGTCTGCCATGTTTTCCTGGACACATATAATTTATTCAATCTGGGCAGTGCATGAAAAATGCCACCCCGCACCATGTATAATCCATATGCTGCAGGTAAGAAATCAGAAAGGAATCCCAGGTGACCTGCCTTGATTTCCTTCCTGAAGCATATGGATTATACATGTTGCAGGGCAGTATGTTTCCTGTGCCTCCCCTCTGCATGAAATAGTAGTATATGCCGACCTGTCATCCCTAAATGTTATAAAGAATAATACACAACAGCTCTGGTTAATTAGGGATGACATAGAGTCTGTGCTCTTTAACCCTTCGTTTAGCCGTATGCGTGTAATCTAACAATGTAAACACACTTTAATTAATCAAAATATTTTACACTTTAATTTGCAGAAAAATAGCTTTATCCAAGAGACAAGTGGGATTCCATCCCGGGTTTTGCGGCAGCCCTGCACCTTTTTATTTCTCACAGTACTTAATGGTTTACAAAGTGATGTATTTTACGTAGAAATACAACACAGTTTCGCAAACTGGACAAATTATCTATTGACCTGTGTCGAGGGGTCCCTCCCTGCCCGATCCAAGTCCCTACTGCCACTGACATATGATATCTGCAGCGGATCTTGGTTCTAGGTGGTGGTTATAAGTTAAGCCTTTTGGTACACATGGCAGTACCGGAGCCACAGTATGGCATAAATGGTGCAGATTTATATATAATCCTTATTTCAGTTAATATCTTATTATTATGAACACTGACATTAAGTAAAGAAGCAACGCAGAGCTTAGGCCGGCATTAAAATGGGACAAGGAGAAGTTGAGTTGGAAATGGGCCACTGAAGCCCAATGGTTCTTCTGCGTCTCTAACAGTAATCGTAAGAAAGATGTATGAGAGTAGGGTCTAGTGGCCTGACCTATGGTGAGATCCCGATCAGCTCAATGGTTCCATTACAGAGAGGGACGTTCCACATGCAAGTCAGTCTGCTATCACCTAGAAAGGGGAGCCAGAACTAAAATGCCAAGACAGCCTACTATGTACAAGAGGCCCCACAACCCCCCATGATTGTTTTGGACTCGTCAGACCTAGTAGGCTAGATTGGATACCACTTCTAGGCACCTGAGCAAGGGGTCCAGCTCCATTAATTTGTCTCTGCAGTTTACCATGAATTCAAAAAGGCAAAAGAGACAAGGATGGTGGCAAATGGCTCTTCATCATGCTCTTCATCTACATTATGAGTTAAAGAGGGAATGCTACCATATGATATCTTGGCTTGGTAGCTCTTTTCTGTAAAAGTATGGCGGCCCATAGAAGGAGTAAGAGAGAGAGAGAGAGAGCTCTGTCACTGCCGCCCCCCACTGACATTGGAATAAAAAGTATATTTCCATGTAGGATATTTTGTTACCTGCAGCAGCTCCGAAAAGCATCAGGACCAAGCAGAGGTAGAGCTTCATCTTGTCTGTCTGGTGAACAGGTAGATACATAAAGCTGAGCTGGACAGAAACCATTT
>RXON01000594.1:0-31827 GCA_009667805.1 Leptobrachium leishanense
GGCGTCCTCAGATGCAGCTCCAGGCGGGCTGAGAGTCCCGCAAGCGTCGTCACTGGGGTGGTGGATTCCCAGGGTGAAGCTCCAGACGAGCTGTGAGTCTCGACCCAGGGTTCCACGGGGTAGGGTTGGGGTCATTGTACTCAGCTACTGCTCCGCGGAGCTCTGCCAACCGCAGCTGGTGCTGCGTTCCTTCTCCAGCTCAACTCCCCGGTAGAACTTCCGAATCACCTCACATCGGTCCTCTGTCGTCGGGGCATCTCCAAGCAGGGCGATCCGCGCCGCACCTCTCTGAAGATCAGCGCCTTCCTCCACCTCTGCGTAGACAGGGCTGGGGACGGGCGTCGTCGCCTCGTCCTGATCCATCCTGGTCAGCTCCTTGATCAGGGTCTTGCGTTTCTTGTTACCCGGCGTTCCTCCCCGGTTCTCCAACATCCCACGCAGGGTGTCCCGGTTGTAGGGGTTGTACACCGCCATGGCGTAGGTCTCCTAGGGGCCTGCAGAGAGCGATCCCACCGCTGCCACCAGTATGACGGAATGGGATGTTGTTCCGCCTGCGGGTGTGCTCAATCTGCGTGGACCCCTTCGCTTACCGCTGGCCCGACTACCGAGTGACGCGCACTCGGCGTCTCGTGCGGCCTGGCGTGACCCTGGGGGAGGGTTAGCGGGCGGTGGAGGGGACCCCTGCCTAGAACCAGCCCGACCACTGAGCCATACAGCACTCAGCGTCCCGAGCAGCTGGTTCACTGACCTTGCGGGTGTGGGACGTCCGTGGAGATCGGATCTGCCAGCCGCGGAGGAATCTTCGGTTCGATGTGGGAAACGTTTCGGATCTTGCGGGAAACGTTTCCGATCGCGGTGCGGGTAACTCTTCGGAACTAATGGAGATCTTTTCGGATCGGACCAGGGCTGAAGGAATCTTCGGATCTGCCGGGATGGGCGAGGGATTCGGATCGCACCGCAATCCCTCGCAATACCGAAGCGCGGTACGCGGCCGCGCCCTTCGGTTCGGATCTCTGAATTTCCCCGATCGAATCTTCTGATGTAGCGCCGCTGCCCTGATGCTCGATGCAGGGTCAGCGCGCTCGATTCGGATCGGATGGGCACCGTATTCTGAGGCCGCGGGGGACACTCAGATCCGAAATACGGCGGAGAATCAAGCCACACCAGACACAGCTGAATGTACTGCAGGAACTGCCTTTATTGTTTACATTACAGACTTTTATTACTTCTCAATATAATTAGAATACAATGGGACTCCTTGCCCGCCCTCCCGGGACCCATTGGCCACCATCCTTCAGGGAGTCGCCAATTCGGACCGGATGGTCCGAATCGGCCATTTTGCGATCCGAACCGGATGGTTCGGATCGGCCATTTTCCGAATCGAAATTCCAACTGCGCCACAAGAATCGGAAAATGGCGGCGAGCAAGGCAAACACAGGGGAAAATACATTACACCATAACCAACGGGAAAACACTTTATTACACCACACAATAATCACCTCTAAATAAAAATACTGGTAAAACGGGGTGCGTGCCACCACACCCAAGTGTCCATGTCACCACTGTCACCGCACCGCCCCTGGCTGAGGGTGCTGGGCCATCCCGTGACAGTACATTTAAATGTACATAACTGACTCTGCATCAGGAAATACTGCTTTTACTATTATTGCAGAGTAACTGGAGCCTTCACCCTCCTAGTGTTTACATTAAGGATATCTCTTATTGTCTCCCATCTGACTCTCTGCACAGTTAATACAGCTGTATATAACATGGATTCTTTATTTTAAATGTTTGGGAGTTACTTCCTGCTTTAGGCTTACCTGTAAAAACAGGAAAGAATCAGGAGACACACAGATTGGCTGCTTGTTCCACAGTATCCTCGTGGTTATGAGGGTAAGCAGGAACACATCACCAGGGCCACACCTATAATCTTCCCCCAATCCTTCCGGAACATAAGACCCTGTGCGTCATAATAACAGTCCCCTGCTGCTGCAGCAGAGAGCTGCATTCTCATAGTGACTTGTTATAGGCACCATATACCACATAGAAAACATAAACACATACCTTTCAATGTCACCACTATACATGACAATTACTTACTTTATACAATTGTGCACATACCTCGTATGTGTCACACATAGAACTGTAGTCATAAGATTCGACTTCAGGGACTACAGGGATTGCAATAGTCTCAGGAACTTCTAACTGAAATTCAGGAGCTTCAGGCCTCAAATTACTTTCCCACCGTTCAGGAACTGCGATAACCTCTTCAGGCTCCGGTGAGCGCATCCATTCCAGACAAAAACTCTCTTCCTCGCTGTCCCTTTCGCTCTCTTCGACAGCAATAAATTCTTTGAACGTGGCTGGAGCCCCCTTAAGGCCTTGAGGCATTCTGTTGAATTCAAAGAACCCCAGTGGACAGATGAACGCAGTCTTCTCTTTGTCTTCAGGATGCATTGGTATCTGCTAGGGATGTGCGTTTCGGGTTTCGGAATTTCGGAATTTTCACGAAATTTCCCGATTCGTGTTTTCGGATGCGGACGATTTTCCGAAAATTTTTAGATCCGAAAATGGCAGATCCGAAAAGTTTTCCGAGCCGAAACGAAATATTTTCGGAATTTTCGAATGGACTTGAAATGTGTCAAATCGAAATTTATTGCTTTGAAACGAGGAGAACAGACGTTCCGAAAAAACGAAAATTTCCGAAATCACGAAAAGTCGATACAAAAAACGAGCAAAGTGACACGAAAATACGAAAAACGGTCGATATTCCGAAAACATGTACAATTCTGAAAAACGAAAATTTCCGAAATCACGAAAAGTCGATACAAAAAACGAGCTAAGTGACACGAAAATACGAAAAATGGTCGATATTCCGAAAAAAAAATGTACACGAAAAACGAGTCGAGCCGAACCGAATCGAAACAGAAATCGGTCGAAACGAGCCGAATCGAAAAGTTTAAACATCCGAAAAATCGAACCGAACCGAAAAAAAAATCGGTGCACAAGCCTAGTATCTGGTGATACCCACTTTGCAGGTCTAGTACACTAAACCATTTTGCTCCAGAAAAACACTGTAAGGCATCTTCTATCCGAGGAGTAGCATATTGATCTGGGATGGTTCTCCGATTCAGCGTGCGATAGTCTATGCATAGACGGACAGAACCATTCTTCTTCCGGACCATCACTATTGGAGATGCGTATGGACTCCTGGACTCTTGGATCACCTTGGTTCTTTGCAGTTCATTCAGCTGTTCTCGCAGATCATCCAAGTCTCCCAGCGGAACTCGTCTTGACCTTTCACGAAACGGCTTGTCTTCTTGTAATCGAATGCGGTGCTCAGTACTTTTAGCCAGGCCTACGTTGAACTCATCTTTCGAGAACAATTCTCTCCACTTTAGAACTTGAGACTGAAGACGTTTCTTCCATTCAGGTGAAATGGGAGCGTCCTTGGGGTAGAATCTTTCATCTGGAATCTCTTTATCCACTCCCCCTCCTAAATCGGTAGGAGAGAGAGGCGTAGCAGACGCTACTTGCCCGATAGGCATTCGTGCTTTAAGGACTACTGGAGAATCAGACACATTGCACACGCTGACTGAGACTCTTCCTCGTGTTCTTTTCAAAGCTTTAGTGTAGATTATTTCAGGAATCACTTCGACTCCGGCTTCACTCCCATGATTAAAATCGGTTTCCAGTACCACATAGGGACCGGGTTGCGATCCGTTAAACTTGACTGAAGCCCGGAAGCTCGCTACTTCTCCTGCTTGCAGAACCTTCTCTGTTCCTTCTAATCTCCACAGGCGCCCCACTTCGGCAGGTGCCTTCTGTTCCTCGACCATCCTCTGATAGACTGGATGTAACATTGGGTGTACTCCTTTAGTAGAACCTTCTTCCAATACGATAGGTGTCAGGAGACGTCGCACCAAATCAGTATTCGTCCCCACTATCATGGAACTCCTGTTTGCCCCTGAAGGCCGAGGACACACAATGGCCAATGCATCACAACCTCCGGACTGTCCGATGACTTCGGATCCGATCTCCAACTTCACCTGTAGATACCCGTCATAAGGGAGTTTCTCAGTTCCAATGCCCCAGATTTCCAGGTCCTTCAATTTCTGTAGAGGAATGTGCTTCAAGTGTTTCTCGTAGAAGTCTCGGTAGATCAATGTCACTTGAGCCCCTGAATCCAACAGGGCTTTCGTGTAGACTCCCTCCACTTGGATTGGCACAATAGGAGAAGGACCTATCAGCTGGTCAGGAAACTTGGTGGTGGCACAGGACACTTAGACCCAGTTTGTTGTACCCTGGCCTTCTTCTTGGCCCGTGTAGGTTTTGGGTGTGCTTTGCTTCCCCATGACGTAGGTCCGGATGCTAAGGGAGTGACTCTTTCAGTCCTGGCAGGCTCAGCAGTTGGCCGGACTTTGGGCCCTCTCGCCCTCTTAGTCCTGGCTTGATTTTTGGAGCGGGTTTCAACCTTCGGGCACCTAGGTTGCTCCTTCACTTGTGCCCTCTGGCGTTTCCCGCCGGTGAGGTAGATAACAGTCCTTCTAAGGCTTTCAAAAGCTCCTCAACTCTATTCTCTTCAGGCTTTCGGCCTTTGCATTGTGCGCAGAAGTGGCCCATTTCTCCACAACTGAAACATCTCTTCTTAGAAAGCGGAGACGCAGTCACCTGCTGTGATTCGGTTGAAGGACCCTGGCTAGACGCCACAGCAACTCCGGTTGTCTGCATGCCCGTAAGGAACTTTTGCATCTCTGTCTGCATCTCTGTCACCTTCAACAACACTCGGCACAGTTCCGCGTGCGCCTGTTGCAGTTCAGCTTGAGCTTCTTGTACCTCCTTAACAGTTTTTCGCAGCTCGCCTTGTGCAGAGAGGTTTAATTCTTTGACAGCCTTCTCTGTGGATTTAAAAGTGGTCAGATGCTCTTGTTCGTCCACGTCGGATCCGTAGGTATCCAACGAGTCGCTTTCAGGCTGCAAACAGTCGTTATGCCTCACAGGTTGCGCGTAAGCTCTTTCTCCTCGCCTGAAGGATTTTTCTACCAGTTCTTGATTACCTGCTCTGCTTCTCAGCTGCAGCATCACTGGATCTAGAGGTTGAGAGCCCCTCAGGATCTGTTTTATTCGGATCATATCCACTTCAGCCGGTTCGGCCCCTTTCTTGAGGAGTATCTGGTGCAGAATCTTATCTAGGCGCCTCATATATTCGTCATTCTCTCACCTTCCGCTGGTAGGGTTGTTTACTGATATACGAGCTCTGCAGCCTTTTCCTTCGCCCAAAAACTTCCTCAGAACGTTTAAATAATCTAAAGCAGGGGGCGTGGCCGGCAGCCGCACATGGTGGACGTGTGCTAGACCTGCTCCTGCGACCGCCAGCGGAAAAAGCGGATAAAATTAACATTCGGACCCAGTTGGAGACCCTCCGGGACCCCCAAGCTCGGGAGACATAATGGCGGCAGCGAGAACGAGGAAGCCCTCCGAAAAACTGGACTTTTTTACCCCAAAACCTGGGAAACGCAAAGACGGCGCGGCCCGCCAAGATGGCGGCGACCAGCTTTCCCCTTCCTCCCCAGCGCCTGCAGCATCGATGCAGACTGACCTGGAACGTTTCTCAACACGGATGGAGGGGATGCTGAAGGAGCTCTCTGCAACTCTGACCTCACGGCTGGACACGGTGGCGGCGGACATCCGCCGGGATATCCGCGACATAGGTGAGCGGACCTCCAAACTGGAGGATAAAATGGCCGAAACAACGGAGGCCCACAACAGCATGGCGACAAGGGTGGAGGAGATGGAAGATTCTTTGGAGAGGTATGCCCGGAAAGTAGCAGACCTGGAAGACAGATCTAGACGCCATAACTTAAAAATAAGGGGTATCCCGGAATCCATCCACCCGAAGGACTTGCAGACATACACCACGGAATTCTTTAAACACCTCTTACCGGAATCCACAGAAGATTCCCTGCTATTTGATCGGATCCACAGAGTCCCTAAGCCACCTTCTGCTCCTGTTAAAGCCCCAAGAGACGTGATTCTGCGCCTCCACTACTTCAAGCCACGAGAGGCCATACTCAGAGCTCTGCGAGACCAAGAAATACTCAGCCCAGATTACCAACATCTTTCGGTCTTTCCGGACCTATCCCAGGCCACATTGCAGCAGCGTCGCCGATTTCGCCCCGTGACTGATGCTCTACGGTCAGAAAAGATTTCATATCGATGGGGGTACCCGACCAAGCTAATTATTATCCGGAATGGGACGCCCACGATTATTATGGCACCAGACGACGGTCGCCGCATTCTGGAAGAGTGGGGCTTAAAGGTTCAAGACCGCCGAGATCAAAGCTTGCCCTCCTCTGGCAAAATGTCCCGGGAATGGCACTCCCGCTGACCATTTCTGGACCGCAGATCCTTTTAGAAGACAGGCAGCGAAGACGCCTTCTCCCAGGTTAACTTTATTCTTTTTCCAACTGGTCTGATAGCTCACGTTGTCCGCTGGCACGCGGGCACCACGATACCCTTGTCTCCCTCTTCACCGGAAGAGTTTGGGGTATCTCCCCTCCCCACATTACTGGGGAAGTGGGACTCCCCTCTGGAGAAATCCTTGACGTTTTATGTACGTAGTACAACTCTACACCAAGTTATTTCAGTCTCGTTACACTCCTGAGGTACTATGGTTAAGTTTTATTTCTGTTTTGTACCTCACCCTTTCCCTTACCCACCCAAGTCAGGAACTACCTAAAACTCCTATATCCTTTTACTTTCACAGACGAACCCGCATCAGGGATGTGCTTATTCAATATGCTTGGATGATGACTCGACAATGTCGCTTTTCCATATGCTGTAATGAAATTATTGTCCTATAACGTAAAAGGTCTGAATGTGCCAATGAAACGGCACTCCCTAAATAGGACCCTAAAATTTCATGACGCAGACATAGTATGCATCCAAGAGACACATTTCAGACGATTAGATCATCCCAAGCTCAATGTCCCATTCTACCAGACGCAATACCACTCTACGTTTGCCTCGAAATCTCGAGGAGTATCCCTTTTAATTCACAACCGTCTAGCATTCCAAGCCCATCGGATCCTAAAGGATACGAAAGGCAGATATATCATTCTAGTATGCACCATTAATTCGGTCCCGTACACATTGGTTTCAATATACGCCCCTAACGTCTCACAAATCCAATTTCTTACCCAGATATTGAAGAAGACGAAGGATGTTCAAACGGGGACCCTTATATTATGTGGGGACTTTAACATAGGTCTCGATCCTTTAAAAGACAGGTCCACCCAATCAACGCCTACTCTAAGTCCTCAATACGCAAACTTCACTTATTACTCCAGCAGCATGACCTATACGACACATGGCGACTACAACACCCACGAGAGCGAGACTACACATTTCGTTCCAGGGCACACAATAGTTACACTAGAATAGATCATTTCATGGTGACAGGGGCGACCCTCCCTCGAATACTAGATAGTCAAATTTTACCATTCACCTGGTCGGACCACTCTCCGATCCTCCTAGTATTAGGAGATGCGTACCAATATCATACCAGACCACCGTGGAAATTACGTGATACACTGCTGAAACAGGACCTGGCAGTCCAAACCATACAATCCGCTCTGACACACTACTTTAAAGAAAATGTGACACAGGACATGAGCCCCCTTACGATTTGGCAAGCCCACAAGGCAGTTATTAGGGGAGTGGGTATGCAATGGTCAGCGCAGCAACGTAAATCATACACGTCTAACAGGTTACAGTTACTTACAACCCTACAAGATTTAGATATACGCAACAAATTGACCCCGTCTCAAACCACAGCTGACCTCATAGAAGCCACACTCGACTCACTCAGAGACTTAGACACAGAAGGATACTTCCACACTATGACCCGCATAAAGGCAACATATTACTCTCTCCACAATAAATCAGGGCGATTTCTAGCTAGGAAGCTCCAGCCCCTTAGAGTACCTCGGAAGATAAACACCCTCCACACTAATGACGGGGATATCCACAACCCCCGAGATATAGCAAACGGATTTGCACATTACTATGAAAAGCTATATAACTTGGCACAGACGATGCTCTTTCTCAACCGTCTGAGGTCATAGTGGACACTTACCTGAAAAACGTACACCTTCCCGCTCTCTCACAAACGCAAACAGCGAGCCTCTCTTCCCCAATCACAATGGAAGACATTACTATAGCCATTAAAGCCCTACCGACGGGAAAGGCGCCGGGACCAGACGGCCTCTCCGGTTTATATTACACTACGTTCTCTTCTCACTTGATCCCACACCTTCATAACGCGTTTGCTGAAGCGAGAGAGGACGGATCCTTCCCAGTAGACATGCTGCGGGCACATATAGTCACTCTACCCAAACCAGGGAAACCACCCAACCGATGCCCCAATTTGCGCCCCATCTCTTTAATCAATGTTGATGTAAAACTATATGGTAAAATCCTGGCTACCCGCCTACAATACCTTCTGCCATCCCTAATAGGACAAGATCAGGTGGGATTTATCGCCAAACGTCAAGGCCCAGATAGCACTAAAAAACTCCTTACCTTAATAGACACTATGAACCGCGCGGGGGACCCCGGGCTTGATCCTGTCATTAGACGCTGAAAAGGCGTTCGACAGGGTCAGCTGGCTCTTCCTCTCACGGGTTCTACTTAAATTTGGTTTTCCAGATTCATTTCTAAGAGCGGTTCAAGCACTCTATGATTCCCCATCGGCCAGAGTGCTAAACTCGGGTTTTCTATCAGACGAATTTCGTATAACCAATGGTACGAGACAGGGTTGTCCGCTTTCCCCCCTGCTATATGCCCTCATACTAGAACCCCTGGCACAGGCCATTCGGCAGAATGACTCGATACGAGGTGTCTCGATTGGCCCCACGACTTTCAAATTAAATTTATACGCAGACGATATATTACTGACCCTAACAGATCCAGACATTTCATTACCGGCACTGAACACAGAGTTGGAATCTTATGGTAAGGCTTCATACCATCTGGTCAATGCGCAAAAAACCCAAGCCTTACCGTTGAATTTCACAAAAGCCCGTTTGACAGCCCTACGCTCTCAACACAATTTTGACTGGCGCTCCGAATACATAACATATCTCGGTCTTCGCATAACAAACACCAGGGAGGGCCTATATAAATATAACTATGACACATTACTTCGAGACGTGAAAACTAAACTGTTTCAATGGCGTTTGAAAGACGTGTCATGGTTGGGCAGGATGGCGACAGTAAAGATGATGGTGATACCAAAAATCCTGTACGTTCTCAGATCCTTACCAATTACTCTGTCGAAATCCTACCTAGACCAATTGCAGTCCATTATTATGTCCTATATTTGGCAAAACAAGAAACCAAGGATACCACGAAGCCTACTATATTATAGACACAGGGATGGAGGTCTCAAAGTGGCCCATGTTCATAGATACTATTGGGCGTCTTGTCTTGCAACCTTATCGGAAATAGTACATATTCACCCTTCCCCTCAATGGTTGGTCATACTCTCAGCCTGTACAAACGGTCACGACCTCTCCAATCTGATATGGATACCACAAAAGTCCAGGCCGGGACTCCCATTCCTATTACCACTTGCAACCTTGCTGCTTCGGATTTGGGATCAGCATTCCTCTCTTTTTACACAACATAGACCGCTGTCATTGGCCACCCCACTCCCCTCCTTAACATACATCCTGCCACACTTTCGAGCACCTCCATGGATTCGTTTGGGAGTCACACATCTCCATCATTTTTTCACGCCACCAGCAATCATGCCATTCCAATCTATGCAAATGCAATACAAGGCACCACCTAATTTGTTTCTATCGTACTCGCAACTACACTCATATATGCGCAAGTGCAATATATTGGAAAATCTACGTGCCACCCTCCCACTCTTAACAGAGTTTGAACTATTCTGGCTGGACCCTATCTCAACAATCAAACCCATTTCGCTGTTTTACCAATTACTCACAAACCCCATTAAACCGCACAGATGGTCCTACCAAGCTACATGGGAGAAGGACCTTTCCAAATCCTTTACCCCTACACAATGGGCAATGGCACATATGTTTGCTGTTGGTGCCACCAGGTGTGCCACACTGATCGAAACACAAAGAAAAGTAATGTATTGCTGGTACTACACACCACATCGCTTAAAACGAATAGACCCTCAATCCTCGGACGCCTGCTGGAGATGCTCGTCAGCGGGGGATATGGGCCACATCTGGTGGCACTGTCCTGGGATTGCCCCCGTGTGGTCTGGTCTCTCCAAGCTAGCCACAGAGGTTCTAAGCTGCACTATCCCTTGCTCCCCAGAGGTTTTGCTGCTGGGAATGATACGACTTCCAAGGCAACACTTAAAAATGCTTTTCATAATGGTTTCATCAACTATGCTCCTAATTGCGCGCCACTGGAAGTCTGATGTCGTTCCGACAATAACACAGATAGTGACAACACTTAACCAATACAGATCTTTTGACTCGAGAGCAGTGTTCAGAGGAGAGGGTACACCACCGCGAAAAGACCCCTGGACTTTGTGGGACATTCACAAAATATATAAGGCCTGCGGTCTCTGATATACCATTCACTAAATAAAGCTTTCCTTGCCCTAATTGAAGACTATTAACTTCACAAGCAGAGAACACCACTGTGATAGTTAAGATATGGATATGAAGATTTTCCTGACCCTTCCCCTTTTGTCCTCCACCTTTTCCCTTCCCCCCTTAATGTTACAGTTTTTCCTTTTTCAAGTAAAATGATGGGAGTTGACATACACTATGTGAAATTGTATACGTTAAAGTGCACTGTAAGATCACTATCGAAATGGACAGCGGGCTCGCTGTCCACAGATTGTATTGTCTTCTTCTCAATAAAAATTATTTCAAATTAAATAATCTAAAGCAGTGCAGTCTTTCTTACTCAATTTTAGGTTTCTTACAGCTTCTGACGCAGGTCCCTTTAAGCTCTCGGTGATCCTTTGCTTTTTCTGGGCTTCAGGAAAGTCCCACTCATCCAGAGCCTGCATCGCCTGTTCCACCCATTCTTCAAAGGTTTCTTCTCCCGCCGGAGTTGGTACATTTCCTGTAAAATTTCTCAACCATCGATAACCGAAGTTAGTGTGCGGAGGGCTTGTTCTCTGACACTTAGCCAGCAAATCTCCAATAGCCACTATAAATTCAGGCCCGATCATGGCCAACGGACTGGGCGCGGGAACACTTGCGGATTCGCCACGTGGAGCACTTGGCTGAATCAGTTGGACTTCCACCTCATCGGTCAGCTTCACGCTCGTGCCCTGAAAACACACTGGAACACCCTTTCTCCACTCAAAAAGAACATACGTGTGAGAGGTATCTGGGTTCTCTTTAATGTCCAGGATTAACCCCCGATGATCTGGTGTCAGCGCGGCCACGGCCTAGCGAATCTGATCTTCGGCCCAAGTGTCTGCGGGAATATCCAGGACTATACAAAATTCTAACTGACTACTGTGCTCCTCACACCATTCGGCAGCAGTGTCTGGATCCATATTTAACCCTTTAGATGCGGTTTTTCCAGAGACTGGATCCCGGAAACGAGCCCCCACGTGTAGCGCTCACTCCCGGAGGAGCCGCTGAAATTGAACCTCGGGTCAGTCTCCCCGCACTAGGCAATAAATATACTCCAGCACCGTTGTGGATTTTATAAATTATGTAGTTTACTAGAATAAATGGCATATAATGAATAACACGGTGTTCATAGATATATTTACAGTACTTCGTAATGCGGGAAACGCGCAGCGGAAAAGAAATACGATGCTTCGTAATTCGAGGAACGCGCAGCGGAAAAGAAATACGATGCTTCGTAATTCGAGAAACGCGCAGCGGAAAAGAGAAAATACAAGGCTTCGTAATTCGAGAAACGCGCAGCGGAAAAGAAAAGGAAAAAATAAATCTTTAACCACCTTTTGTGTTTGGGGAGTGAGTCCCGCACAGGTTATGTCCCAGAATGTACGTGTGTGTGTGTTATGGTACCCGGGTACAATATTCAACTGGCCAGTGAATTGCTTAAGAGGTATCGTCGACTAGTCAAGTTGGGGCCCTGTGGGTTTTGGAAACAAACAGCAGCATGCTTTCTTTATTCACAAACGGCCTGGAAGGCCTCTCACCCATCCGCCAGATACTTGGTGCTCCGCTCGACCCAGAACGTCTCTCCGCTCGATCTTGGCTGGGATTCTCTGGGCTACCGGATCCGCTGTCTTGCCTTTCTGTAGCTGCTGCAAGATGTCCAGCTCACCGCCTGCTCTCCCTGTCCGATCGATCTTGCGGTGCTCCTAACTCAGGGTCCTCTCGCTCACTTGGTATCAGCGTGGGTATTCCTGTGAATCTCTGGGTCTTCCTCTGGTAAGGCTGAATAACCCGGTCTTTAGCTCTGTCAGGCCCCAGTTGCGCTCCGGCCTAGTCACTGTCTCGTTCTGCTGCTCTGCGTCTTGCTCCTCTCACTCCCTGGCGCGCTCTGCCAGCTCTCTCCACGAGGCTCAGGATGTAAGGGTCTGTGTCCCACCCACTTCCTGTGTCCACTCCCAAAGCATGCCGGGAAATGTAGTCCCAATGTTCAATGTCTCGTATCGCGCTTGTCTCCCTCCGGTGGCCAAAAATAGGTACTGCCACGACAGGGAATTAAACCCAGGGCTACAAAAGTGCTAAATCGTTCAAAATGAGCGCAGGAGATTGCGCAACCCTTGGGCAGACACTTATCAACATAAAAACGCCCCTCAAATTTGCACCCCGTCAACCTAAAACTCTCCGGATGCAACGGCAACAACCTAAACGCTGATTCGATATCCACCTTCGCTAACTCTGCCCCCATCCCGGCTTCCTTCACCAAATCCACCGCCTGGTCAAATGACTGGTATGTAACCGAAGCGACCTCCCTGCTAATAGCATCATTCACGGACTGACCTCTTAGATACGATAAATGCTGGATCATTCTATACCTCCCCGCTTCTTTCTTGGGGACAACTCCCAAGGGGGAAACAACCAAATCAGGGATTGGGGATTTCTGAAATGGACCGGCCATTCTACCCAATAGCACCTCCTTTCCCAACTTCTCCCTCAAAACTTCTGGCAAGTCGTAAGCTGATTTTAACTTTCTTACCCTACTTCCCCCCGTCACTTTCCCACAAACCGGAATCTTAAAACCATTCTTAAGGGCATCACATAACAATATCCTATCCTCAACCTTCGGATAACTTACCAACTCCGCAACCAGCTCATTTACCTGCAATGGCGTTCTGGCCAGGCCCAACATTTCCCCCTGTCCACTTTGCATTTCCCCGAAAGGAAATAAATCTACCTCCCTCTTCTCTCCTGCAATCCACCCCGGGATGAGCCCCCCCGCAGAATTTACACACATGCTTAAACCTGCACGACATTCCTTTTTCGCAACGCTTGTCATTGAACGCCCAGCATTCCCTAACCTCCCCCCCCCGAAACGACCTTTGCGCCCCCTGACCTCCTAACACCTGCCCATCCGCAACCTTAACTAATCTAGACCACGAGTCCAGCACCTTAACCCCGAAATCCTTTCTACCTTTTCTCCCTGTCCCCACGTTACCTCTCCTGAACTCGTCATCATAGTCGCGCCAAGAAAAACCTCCATACGCCGTGGCGCAATCCGTAATCAGGTGCAAATAGCGCAACATGCTCTTTACCTGATCTGGATGCTTACTTACAAAACATTCTGCGTAAACTGCAAAACCTTTTACCCATTCCATAAAAGTGCCCTTTTTCCTAAAGTGTTCCCCCCCTCTTCCCTTGCTGACAACTGCCTCCCTAGTTATCTCAAAAAAGTCTATGTATTTTCCCTCCTGCGCCTTCTTGATCACCTTAGAGCGCAAATGCGACGACAAGGGGATCAACTTTGTACCCTGAAACTCGTTCTCCTCCCCGCTGACCGACACACTATCAGCGCTGTCCTGCTCTGAATCGCTGCCCCCTTTCTATGTTTTCCATACAGTTTCTTAACCATTTTAAACAGTTTTTTACTCACCCCCCTCCCCTTTCCCGCAGATCCCGAACTAGAATCCTCCCCCGAACTGTCAGATGAAAAACCCCTTTTTTTCTTACCTTTTTTCGCCGGTCCTCTCGCGCCTCCGATCTCCGACTGAGCGGCTCCTTCCCTGCTGGTGCTTGGCGGCTCCATGTCCTCCGCTCGCTCCGTCTGCTCCGCTCTCTTGTCCTTCTCTCTTGCGCCGCTGTGAGTCCATGCTGCTGAATCACGGTCCGTCTCCTGCAATGGCATATCGTTACAAAGAGATTCACTGCTGCTCTCCCCCCATGCTGCGACGGCTCCTCAATGCGCCTGTACCAGTTCCCCAGCCTGTCCCTGCCATAACCCTGCCCATCCCCTGTGGACACAATGGTGAGTCCAGACCCAAAGGACAAAAAAGAGTGCGCGCCGCTCCTGCGCCTATGTGACCCCCCCTGCCCAAAACTGCCACTGGGGAAGTCCCTCTGGTGCCCCCGGGCCTCGCCCCCCTACTTGAAAACCTCCCAGCTGCCCTTCACCCCTCCCCTGCGTAATTTCAGATGCCTGCTCCCCCCCATGCTGCGACGGCTCCTCAATGCGCCTGTACCAGTTCCCCAGCCTGTCCCTGCCATAACCCTGCCCATCCCCTGTGGACACAATGGTGAGTCCAGACCCAAAGGACAAAAAAGAGTGCGCGCCGCTCCTGCGCCTATGTGACCCCCCCTGCCCAAAACTGCCACTGGGGAAGTCCCTCTGGTGCCCCCGGGCCTCGCCCCCCTACTTGAAAACCTCCCAGCTGCCCTTCACCCCTCCCCCCTGCGTAATTTCAGATGCCTGCTCCCCCCCATGCTGCCCCTAACTGGCCACCCTTGTCCTACCTGGTAGCTGGCTTGCCCCTCACCCCTGCTGGCGATGTCCCGGTTTGCATACTCCCCCATACCGCGATCGGTATGCCTGGGAAGCATGGGAAGGCTCCTGGGCATTTTTGAATTTGGTGCCTTTTGAAATGGTGGAGGCCCCGCCCACCCGCAAGGAGGCCCTGCCCACCCGTGAGGAGGCCCCGCCCACCCACGAGCGCCGTGCTGTTCTGGCCATGTGACATCAGAGGGGCGGGGCAAAGGGCTGGCTGGCCGCAGATCAGCCATCGCAGGCTGAAAAAATGGCGGCTGGCCACGAGGAGGTGAGACCTGAGATTGGGAATGGCCAGAGGGGGCGTTGAAATGGCCGGGAAGATGGCCAGGCGAGGACCCGCTGATGTCCTGGACACCCCCCTGCCGCATGGTAGCTGGGCTGCCCGCCTGCACAGCCCTCTGTATGGACACCCGATCAGCCACCTGATCGGGTCCACACTCGGCACCGGAGGGGGTGGTGGCAGGGAATTATAGAAAGTAGGGACAGAGAGGGAAGCCGCTGGCGCCGAAGCAGAAGCAAGGGAAGGAGAGATTGCGGAGGTAGAGATAGGAGAGAGAGAAGGGGAGGGGACGCGCTCTGCAGGCACTGATACTCCCTGTATTTTTTCTCTTCCAGGTTCTGCTCGGCTCCTCTTCTGATCGGCTCTGCTCCTCTGCTGTCCTGCTCGGCTCCTCTTCGAATCATCTCTGCTCCTCTGCTGTCCCGCTTGGTTCCTCTTTGGATCAGCTCTGCTCCTCTGCTGTCCTGCTTGGTTCCTCTTCGCTCCAGCAACGTGCTCCAGCAGGGCAGTCCCCTGAAGCTCCGAGTCCAGGAATCTCTTGGGCACGGTTATCCTCCTTCCAGGCATCTCGATGTGGCAGCAGCTTTTAGGATCCTGTAACAAGAAAAAGACAAAGGTTAGACTGATTTTTCTGTCCTTTGCTTACCCTTTTCTATTACCCCTGCCCCTCCCCTTTCTGTTATCTGCCCCGAGACCCAATCCCAGCGATAATCCTGAAACAAAAGGGTGAACCATTGTAACTCCTCCCAACTTTCAACTCTTTTCTTTAAACAGGGAAATTGCTTAAGCTTTTTTCGTTCCCATCCAGTCTCTCATCAGTACTAAGCATTGCTCAAGAAGATGTCTAAAGATCTTCTTGTAATATTTCTTCTGCTGTTTCCTCATTGCTGGGTAGAATGTCAACACTTGGTCAGCTCTGTTGACACCTCCCATAGTGTTATTGTAGTCTTGTGGCTTCATGATTTCTTTCCCACCTTTCGTGCATACCATAACAGTGGAGGTGTTATGAACTGTACCCATTACACACACATCTTTCTTGTCATGCCATCGCAGTGCCATAATTTTGCCTTTCTGCCAGGCAACCATTTCTCCAGTCTTCAACTTCTTATTGCGAAAGATTGGCGGTATGTTGCGCCTTTTAGCCTTAACGGTTCAATAGGCATCTGTCTTGTTTTGCAGAAAACACTCAAAGTTTAGGAGATGTATAAAAGTTGTCTGCTGTTATGCAATAGCCCATATTTAGCAATGGCTCAATGAGTGACAGAACAAAAGATGTTGCCAAACCATAGTTGCTGTATTTTGGATTGAATTTTGACCCTTTTCCAGTGTATATAACTGAATTCCAAATGTAGCCAGTTGACGATGTAGGATTTTACGCCAAATTGTGCCCTCTTTGATGCAATGTATTGTACCCAGCTGAGCCTTCCCTTGTAGGCCATTAAACTTTCATTTATGCTAATGCTGATATCTCTTTCTGGCACATAGCTCCATTGGAAATTCTTTAGAATCATCTGAGATACTTCCCAAATTTTCTTCAGTTTTGGTGAAGGATGAGTAGTTTCATCAAATTCTTCGTTGTTTTCAAAGTGAAGAAATTTCATGCTCAGAGAAAATCTGTACTCTGACATGACTGTGCCAAAGAATGGAGTGGCAAGTAATTTGTTAGTTGTCTAATACCACTTCTGCAGGGGTTTATCCACCATTCCCTGAAGTATTATCAGGCCCAGAAATTTGCAAATGTCATCTTTGGTCACTGGTTCCCACTTTCTGCTTCTTGAAACTTTCGATGCGAAGTAACCAATTGTTGCTCCTGGTACCGGTTTGTCTCCGTAACTATTTTTTCAATAACCTCATCAGTCAGAAATAATTGTAAGTATGAAAAGGGGTTGTCGTGTTCACCCTCCACTTCCATATCAGGTGCTCCAGTAAATGGGAATCTTGACTGATCAGCACCAGTCAATAGAGCACCAAGTTCACACAAACCCCATAGCGCAGCTGCAAAATCGTCGCTGTCGTCACTGAGTATCTGATGACGAATTTCCCCACAAATCCGTATCGCTCAATCCTGCAAGAAATTCCAACTCGCTGTCGCTGCTTTTCCTAGCTGGTTTAAAACCGCTTTTGATATACAGATACGCTTTTTGGATACCATGGACGTTCAAAAGTGCAGGCAGGGCACTGGACAAAGCACTAAGGACAAACTTCAGGTGAAATGGATTGATACAATGTAATCCTGACTGAACAAATTGTAACCTGTCGGAATTTTTTTTTTATTGTGCCGCCAGGTCCCGCCCCCTTGCGTGGCGGTGCTCGCAGGGAAGGGAACCCGGAAGCAGGATGCCGCGATCGGCCGGAGGAGACTACGGGAGGACATCGAGGGAACGCAGGGACAAGGTATGTACCAGCCCAACTGTGGCTCGGTGTTACCATTTTCAGTACTGAAAATTAACCCTGAGCTACAATCGGGAAAACCACCAGGGAGGTTAAGAGAGCGCTCCGAATCTCCGCTCGTTACCTGTATAAAAGACACCTGGGAGACAGAAATCTTGCTGATTAATAGAGGATCAAATACTTATTAACTCATTAAAATGCAAGTTAATTTAGAACTCTTTTGAAATGTGTTTTCCGTATGTTTTTGTTGTTCTGTTTCTCACTGTTTGATCATTTCTTTGTCAAACGTAAAAAATAAGCAGCGGATCAAGTCATTTTTCCCTCACTGTATACCAATATACCTGACACAATGTCAGGAGATGCCACTGCACTCGCCATTACCAAGATACATCAGACACTGCTAGGAGGTGACTGCATACTCCCCACCTGAATTTGGCCAAACAACCTGATACAATGCTCGGATAAAAAGTTTTTCATGTTTGTGCAGATTTCCGAAAGTGGGCACTGCCACGTGTTTCCTATTCTCAGTGATAATGCCGCAAAACTGCCCCAAAATGCAGAATCTCAAGCCCAGCTCTATGTGTCCCTCGTGTGGTAAGATGTGGGTACAGCAGCATGCCAAAATATTCATATGGGGAGGGGGTCTGGAAATGCAGCCAAACTCAGGGGATTTTAATGAGAAAACTGCATTACAAGAAACAGGGTTTATTAAAAAAAATGTGAACTGCTGCAGAAATAACTAACATTTCCACGAACATCATCAGCCAATGACCAACCTTCAGTACTGATGAGAGACTGGATGGGAACGAAAAAAGCTTAAGCAATTTCCCTGTTTAAAGAAAAGAGTTGAAAGTTGGGAGGAGTTACAATGGTTCACCCTTTTGTTTCAGGATTATCGGTGGGATTGGGTCTCGGGGGCAGATAACAGAAAGGGGAGGGGCAGGGGTAATAGAAAAGGGTAAGCAAAGGACAGATGAAATCAGTCTAACCTTTGTCTTTTTGGACAGCCAACTCCATTTTACCATCACCATCAGCATATGAAAACCCAACGACTGGATAAGTATTACTGGCTGTATCAATCTGTTATATATACCCTATTATTATAGTCTGCTAAATATATATATTCCTAGTTCTATTATTACTTGGATAAATAGGTGCAGGTTTTTCCATTGTATTGATTTGCAGGTTTTATTTAGTAGATGCTTTTGATATTCGTTACGGTTTGCAATACTGTATTCCCTTGTTAATAGTGTGTAGTATCTGCGTGATAGTAATTATGAATAGGTTAATGGTTCTGGTATAACTCGGCCAGAATTCAGTGATTGTTTCGTATGTTATTAGGTGCATTTGGGATCAGTAACTTTGCCTGTGTCTGTCTGAGGATTGCTGTGCCTTTATAGTTAAAGTGCTCACTCTAGTAAATGACTGACGGTCAATTTTAAGAATCACACACATGAATAGTGGGTGTTTTAGCACCTAATAGCACTCCAAAATCGATACATTTTAATGAGCTGCAGTCATTTTTGTACTGAACAGGCCGGAAGCATACAAAGCAACCTGTGATAAAACGGCCGCCTCAATGTTTATTTGCAAGTATTTTGCTTTATAGTTTATTGTCTCTGTATATAGTGTAGAGTGTTGTGTGATGTGCTATGCTGTTGTCAAAGTGTGTATCTGTATGTTACAGTTATAAGTTGTTATATTTTGCACTCATTAAACAGTAGGAGAGGCCCCTTGCTCAAGAGCTTGCACTCTAACATCTTGGGTTTCCCTAAGCACACTGTTTAGAGAAGCCAGGGTAAACATTCCATTGTGATGACTGTTTTTTCTTTTGTCCAGTGACTGGAGCTTTTCTATTGTCCAGTGGCTGGAGCCTGTTGTTATCTGTAATGTATTCTGGAAGGGAGGGGGGTTGTCTCACCTGGGTGTATGTGAAATAAATAAAGTAACTCCAAGAGCTAAGCAATAAGTTGATGAATAAACTCATTTGTATACTGTATTTAAGTTCACTATACTAATTGAGGCAATTTTTGAAGTGATACAGCAGTAATGTACAATCTTTTTTGTGCACTTGCTACAGTTGAGTAAATAATTATTTCAGAACGCTAACTTTGTCTTTATTGAGGGAGAGGAGAGATTTATCTCCGAAATGGAGGAAACATGAGCAACAACTCCCTCATCTTTCCCACTCGTACCATCATCATAAGAAAGCCTGGGAGTGGATAAGTATTAAGTGTATTAATTCTGTGAATTTGTCACTATTTTGACATTATACTGTATGTGTGTGTGTGTAATCTATTTGGTTAAATACGCACTAATTTACCCATTATAGTGATTTGCATTTTAGCTAGAATATGCTCATTGACATTTGCTTCACTTTGTAATACTTGATCAAACCTTATTATTTGTATAGTCTGTATGATCTTATAAACATAGGTAGTAAGTGACCGCATGGCTGGCAGCCATCTTAAACCTCAAAAAGTCACATGGTCTGCTGTCAATGAGGAAGTGCGGCAGCAGTAACTGTATAATCTGTTTAAACTTACATTTGCGCAACTAAATTAATCCAGATGGTTTCTGCCAGACTTATGAATATAACAATTACTAACCAAATACACATTATGACGGAATGGGATGTTGTTCCGCCTGCGGGTGTGCTCAATCTGCGTGACCCCTTCGCTTACCGCTGGCCCGACTACCGAGTGACGCGCACTCGGCGTCTCGTGCGGCCTGGCGTGACCCTGAGGAAGGGTTAGCGGGCGGTGGAGGGGACCCCTGCCTAGAACCAGCCCGACCACTGAGCCATACGGCACTCAGCGTCCCGAGCAGCTGGTTCACTGACCTTGCGGTTGTGGGACGTCCGTGGAGATCGGATCTGCCAGCCGCGGAGGAATCTTCGGTTCGATGTGGGAAACGTTTCGGATCTTGCGGGAAACGTTTCCGATCGCGGTGCGGGTAACTTTTCGGAACTAACGGAGATCTCGGTGGACGACTTTTCGGATCGGACCAGGGCTGAAGGAATCTTCGGATCTGCCGGATGGGCGAGGGATTCGGATCGCACCGCAATCCCTCGCAATACCGAAGCGCGGTACGCGGCCGCGCCCTTCGGTTCGGATCTCTGAATTTCCCCGATCGAATCTTCTTATGTAGCGCCGCTGCCCTGATGCTCGATGCAGGGTCAGCGCGCTCGATTCGGATCGGATGGGCACCGTATTCTGAGGCCGCGGGGACACTCAAATCCGAAATACGGCAGAGAATCAAGCCACACCAGACACAGCTGAATGTACTGCAGGAACTGCCTTTATTGTTTACATTACAGACTTTTATTACTTCTCATTATAATTAGAATACAATGGGACTCCTTGCCCGCCCTCCCGGGACCCATTGGCCACCATCCTTCAGGGAGTCGCCAATTCGGACCGGATGGTCCGAATCGGCCATTTTGCGATCCGAACCGGATGGTTCGGATCGGCCATTTTCCGAATCGAAATTCCAACTGCGCCACAAGAATCGGAAAATGGCGGCGAGCAAGGCAAACAAAGGGAAAAATACATTACACCATACCCAACGGGGAACACTTTATTACACCACACAATAATCACAACTAAATAAAAGTACTGGTAAAACGGGGTGCGTGCCACCACACCCAAGTGTCCATGTCACCACTGGCACTGCACCGCCCCTGGCTGGGGGTGCTGGGCCATCCCGTGACACTCCTCCCCCTCCCCCAGTTCGACGCACCTGGTCTGACCCCACCGGGTCATACCGGGGAAGTCGGTGCTCCCAGGCCCATAGTCAGTCTGGGGAGGCCGGGTCACCAGGCCTCTCCATTTGGCCTTGCGGCCGTGCCCGCTTGGTCGGGACCCCATGTCCTGAGGGTGTCCCCGGCTGGGCGAGAGGACATGCCTCCGGGCCGGAGGGCCTCCGGTGCCCCCCCCAAGATTGTCCCTCACCTGGGGAACCCGGGTGCTAACTGCACACGCCCCAGGTGCCCAGGTCAGCCGTGGGACAGGACCGTGGCGGGGTAAGGCTCCCGAGCCCAAAGGTTGCAAAAATGGGCAGAGGCCAGCGGCGCTCTGCCCCGTTGCCAGCTCTTCCACTGGAGGGCCAGGTACGGACACGGCAACTGAAGGAACCACAAGAGCCAAACCTGGCTGCTCCTCCAGCCAGCTGGAAGGGAGAATCACGGGGTGCAACGGCAGTCGCCCAGGGTCATCCACGCTCTGCCCCTCGGGCGAATCGGGCGGAGCGGGCAGAGGCCAGCGGCTCTCTGCCCTGGCGTCAGCTCTTCTGCTGGTTGGCCGGGTACGAAAACGGCAACCGGGAGGACGAACGGGGTCAAGCCCGGCTGCTCTCCCTGGCCGCCGACGAGGGGACTGGACCGCTGCCGCGGCAGTCGTACGGGGTCATCCTCGCGCTGCCCCTCGAGGCAAACTGAGAGGGATGGGCAGAGGCCAGCGGCGCTCTGCCCCGTGGCCAGCTCGTCAGCTGGGCGAGGATCTCCCTGCGGAGGATGGTTTTCACCCCCCGGGGCGATCAATGGCTGCGCACAACCCGTCCCGGGGGAACCATCCGTCTGCTCCTCCGGGCAGACTTTGAGTAGTGGTGGGCAGAGGCCAGCGGCGCTCTGCCCCGTAGCCAGCTCTTCCGCTGGTGAGAGATCTCCCTGGCGAAGGATGGTTGCTTCACCCCCCGGGACAACCAAGGGTTGCGCACAACCCATCCCGGGGGAACCATCTGTCTGCCCCTCCTGGCAGATTTTGGGCAGTGGGCAGAGGCCAGCAGCACTCTGCCCCGTAGCCAGCTCTTCTGCTGGTGGGAGATCTCCTTGGGGAAGGATGGGCACTTCACCCCCCGGGGCAATCGACGGTTGCGCACAACCCATCCCGGGGGAACCATCCGTCTCCTCCCCCGCTGGACCCGTGGCCTCGGCCACCCTGTCCTCTTGCGGGGTGAGGGGGGTAACTTCCTCAGACGACCCCCCCACGGGCACCCATGAGTCCGCCTCGGCTTCCCATAGGTCCCAAACCTGGGGACTGTCGACTTCCTCCGCCGACCCGTCCCACCACCCCGGGCTCGACGGTCCGGGCTCAGGCTCGACTGCGGAACGCCGTCCAACAGTCTCCGATAAGCCACCTCGAGCTCCCACTCTCGCTCAGCCAGGGACTCCAGCTCCTCAAACACTGAGTCCCTGCTGTCTGACGGGATCTCCAATTCCCGCCGCTCCAGGATGTCCTCCATCCGTTCCTCGGTCTCCTCTCCAAAATCGGGGTCGGCGGCCATGCCCTCGTAGAGCAGTCCTGTGCCTCCGTAGCGAGGCCCTGCAACGGAACTGCCTCCCAACGGCCGTATTGCCGGAGCGGCAGTTAGCCACCGGAGCGCGCGGTACGCGGCGTCCAGTGCGACCTCCTCCTGCACCAAACTCCAGAGCTCGTCCTCCCACCCTTCTGGGGCCCGGCCCTGCAGGAACGCTGCTCGCACAGCGTACTGCTCCCGGTAGACGTCGGCGTCGGAGGGAATGTCCACGTCATGGCAGTCCCGCTCATGGTCCAGGGCCTCGTACCACAGCTCCTCTGTGGACCCCTGGTCCTGCTCCAGGCCCTCCTGCAGCTCTCTGGCCAGCACGACCTTCACGTCGGCGTAGGTGCCAGCGCAGGAGCACCGCTCCTCAGTGGGGAAGGTGGCGTCCTCAGATGCAGCTAGGCGGGCTGTGAGTCTCCATCCGAGGGTCGCTGGGATGAGTGATGTCCTCAGTACAGGCTCCAGGCAAGCTGAGAGTCCCGCAAGCGTCGTCACTGGGGGTTGTGGATTCCCAGGGTGAAGCTCCAGACGAGCTGTGAGTCTCGACCCAGGGTTCCACGGGGTAGGGTTCGGGGTCATTGTACTCAGTTACTGCTCCGCGGAGCTCTGCCAACCGCAGCTGGTGCTGGCGTTCCTTCTCCAGCTCAACTCCCCGGTAGAACTTCCGAATCACCTCACATCGGTCCTCTGTCGTCGGGGCATCTCCAAGCAGGGCGATCCGGCGCCGCACCTCTCTGAGATCAGCGCCTTCCTCCACCTCTGCGTAGACAGGGCTGGGGACGGGCGTCGTCGCCTCGTCCTGATCCATCCTGGTCAGCTCCTTGATCAGGGTCTTGCGTTTCTTGTTACCCGGCGTTCCTCCCCGGTTCTCCAACATCCCACGCAGGTGTCCGTCCGGTTGTAGGGGTTGTACACCGCCATGGCGTAGGTCTCCTAGGGGCCTGCAGAGAGCGATCCCACCGCTGCCACCAGTATGACGGAATGGGATGTTGTTCCGCCTGCGGGTGTGCTCAATCTGCGTGACCCCTTCGCTTACCGCTGGCCCGACTACCGAGTGACGCGCACTCGGCGTCTCGTGCGGCCTGGCGTGACCCTGAGGAAGGGTTAGCGGGCGGTGGAGGGGACCCCTGCCTAGAACCAGCCCGACCACTGAGCCATACGGCACTCAGCGTCCCGAGCAGCTGGTTCACTGACCTTGCGGTGTGGGACGTCCGTGGAGATCGGATCTGCCAGCCGCGGAGGATCTTCGGTTCGATGTGGGAAACGTTTCGGATCTTGCGGGAAACGTTTCCGATCGCGGTGGGTAACTTTTCGGAACTAACGGAGATCTCGGTGGACGACTTTTCGGATCGGACCAGGGCTGAAGGAATCTTCGGATCTGCCGGGATGGGCGAGGGATTCGGATCGCACCGCAATCCCTCGCAATACCGAAGCGCGGTACGCGGCCGCGCCCTTCGGTTCGGATCTCTGAATTTCCCCGATCGAATCTTCTTATGTAGCGCCGCTGCCCTGATGCTCGATGCAGGGTCAGCGCGCTCGATTCGGATCGGATGGGCACCGTATTCTGAGGCCGCGGGGGACACTCAATCCGAAATACGGCAGAGAATCAAGCCACACCAGACACAGCTGAATGTACTGCAGGAACTGCCTTTATTGTTTACATTACAGACTTTTATTACTTCTCATTATAATTAGAATACAATGGGACTCCTTGCCCGCCCTCCCGGGACCCATTGGCCACCATCCTTCAGGGAGTCGCCAATTCGGACCGGATGGTCCGAATCGGCCATTTTGCGATCCGAACCGGATGGTTCGGATCGGCCATTTTTCCGAATCGAAATTCCAACTGCGCCACAAGAATCGGAAAATGGCGGCGAGCAAGGCAAACAAAGGGAAAAATACATTACACCATACCCAACGGGGAACACTTTATTACACCACACAATAATCACAACTAAATAAAAGTACTGGTAAAACGGGGTGCGTGCCACCACACCCAAGTGTCCATGTCACCACTGGCACTGCACCGCCCCTGGCTGGGGGTGCTGGGCCATCCCGTGACACACATCTAAATGTGTCTGTTATAATTTCTGAAGAGGCTTATCAACTAAACAGTGATTTTGTATGTTAGCAAATGCTGCTGTTTCACTATTTGGGTAGGTTGACTTAACTTCGGGCTATAGATTAATATACTAAGCAGAGAACAAAACCGTTTCATTGGTAGACGTGGTAATGACGTGGGTTAAAGACTTGGTAAAGGATTCCAGGGCTGGCGAGCCTTAAAGATGGAGGATAAGGAGAATGGAGTAAGGGTTTTTTTTATGGAAGGCTTCAAGATACTGATTAGGGGTGAAGCGAAGGAGGGTAGGAAAGTAAAGCAGTTGAAATCAGCATATGAACTGCCAGAAATATTGAGAGAAAAGTGGTTAGGTAGAATGGCTGGTCCTTTAGAGAAGTCCCCATTTAGCTTAACCCAGAGGGCATTCGAGGAACGAGGCTGTAACGTAGGGGTTCCTGTCCACGGGCAGACTGCTCCCCTTGAAGTCAGTATTCTGCAGAAGTACTGCTTATGGCCCAACTCAAAATGGAGACTACATTGATTTACATTGTGCAAGGACACACACACAGAGAGGAAAGGTGCAGAGACAATGTAATCACATCCAGCTAGGAACAATGCATCAGATAACTATGAGCTAGGTGACCTTGGTTGCTGGGGGGGGCGAGGGGCTGACAGAAACATGTGAAAACAAAAGGAATCCATTACTTAGAGGGGGGAGGGTATATTACACAAAGACTGGAGCGTAATACAGAGGTTAAGTGGAGGTATGCCCGGTGTTATGTAAGAGGTTATTTGGAGGCGGCTCCTGCAAACGGCCATATGTTTTTTTTTTGAGGCATGAGGATGGAACCAATTTTGTCCAGGTTGCAATTCAAAGCGACTGTGGAAAAGGCTGTAACGTTGCTGGGATGGAAAGAAACATAGAAAATGTCAGCAGATAAGAACCTTTTGGCCCATCTAGTCTGCCCAATTACATGGATACTTTACCTGGATTTATCTTTTGTTTAGGATAGCCTTATGCCTATCCCATGCTTGTTTAAATTCAATCACTGTTTTAGCCTCTACCACTTCTGCTGGAAGGCTGTTCCATGTATCCACCACCCTCTCAGTAAAATAATGTTTCCTGATGTTACTTTTAAACCTTTGCCCCTCTAATCTAAAACTATGTCCTCTTGTTTTGCTACTTTGTTTCATTTTAAATATACGCCCTTCCTCTACCTTGTGGATTCCCTTTACGTATTTAAATGTTTCTATCATATCTCCTCTGTCTCGTCTTTTTTCCAAGCTATACATGTTAAGATCATTAAGCCTTTCCTGGTAACTTTTCTCCTTCAAGCCATACACCATTTTAGTAGCCCTTCTCTGAACTCTCTCTAAGATGTCTATATCCTTCTGGAGATACGGTCTCCAGTACTGCACACAGTACTCCAAGTGAGGTCTCACCAGTGCTCTGTACAGTGGCATGAGCTCTTCCCTTTTCCTACTGCTAATACCTCTCCCTACACAACCAAGCATTCTGCCAGCATTTCCTGCTGCTCTATTACATTGACTACTTACCCTTAGATCCTCTGCAATAATAACCCCTAAATCCCAACCCTCAGATGTTGAGGTTAGGACTGTATCAAATATTCTATATTCAATCTAGGAGAAGGTGGGGGAAGCCAGATATAATGATAGTGCATTTAGGGGGTAACGGCATAGGGGATATTCTGTTTTTGGGGAAAAAATAAAATTAATAAACCTTCATTTCTCTGGCAGATCGCGAGCAGTTAGGATTAAACAGCGATGGTGAAAGGGAATTTGTTTAAAGGGCACCGGTCTTAGCAGGCTAGCTGGTATTTCATAATTTACTAAGTTAAAGAGAAGAGGGTTGTGAATAAGCGGGGGTAGGTATATAACCCTGATTCAATTTACAGTCGCGATAAAAAGTTGGTATGTGTTTGAAAGTTAATATTCTGTTTTTTGGGTTTTTTCTTTCAGAGCGGGCGAAGAGAGTATGGATCCTGGGACACTCCTATGTGCATTGGGCGGCTGTTCACGCTGTGGGCACAACGATGGGAGTGAACTTAGGGTTCAGCCTCACTAAAGCGGGCATTAGGTGGATAGGAAGGAGGGGTATGGGGTGGGCGCAGTTTTTATGGGTAGCACAGGAATCTAGGAGAAGGTGGGGGAAGCCAGATATAATGATAGTGCATTTAGGGGGTAACGACATACGGGCTATGACAACAATAGATTTGCAGAATAGGGTCCGGGAAACACTTAGGTGGTTCAGGAAGGAATGGCCGGATGTTCAGATAGTGTGGTCTAACGTAATTGCTATATTAGTGTGGAGGAACTGCAGGGTGCAGGATACATCGGGAGAAAGAAGCTAAACCAGGCAGCGAAAAAGATTATGCTGGAGATGGGAGGAATGGTTTTGGAGCATCAGAACATAGTGACAATGCAGGAGGAATTGTTTTGGAATGACGGGGTCCATTTGTCCATGGCGAGGAACAACCTTTTCGGGGGCAACATCGAAGGGCTGATAAGACCCTTGTGTAAGGTAAGTGAAAAGGTCACGGTCTTTTATTGGTGGCGGAAAAAGAGGGTCCTAATTTTTGGTGGCGGTGAAATATGTGGCCCTGGCACGTGGAGAGGCGATAGAGGGGGAGGGTCTGGGGGTCTGTGTGGTGGTTTGTGCGGCCAAACACAGGTGCCTCCTGGTTTGAAGATCCTCCGGGCCTGCTATCTGCTATAAAGAGAGCAGCGTGTGGTCGCGCTAGCTTAGCCACGTGGGGCCGGCCGCTATTTCTGGGCAATGCTGGTGGTTCATTGTGGTTGCCAGTGTTATCTGGCTGGATCTATGGTACCAGTGTTATCTGGTCTTACCTAGTCCAAGAAAGCGAGGATCGCTGATAATTCTGCCACAAAGGCAATGTTTTTTTGGCCTTGATTATAAATAAAAGACGTGACCTTTTCAAACCGCCAATACTTTTGTCATGTGTTTTATTTATGGGGGATGGTTTGGGGGGTTGGAGGGAAGTAAAGGTAACTTAAGAGAAAGGTAATGGTGGAAGAGAAATAAGGGTAAAATGCTTATTAAAATCAGGACTTTGCTTTGTATATTCCATGTATCTACTACCCTTTCTATATCACTGTTACTGCCTCCACTGGGAGGTTATTCCATGCATCTACTACCCTTTCTATATCACTGTTACTGCCCCCACTGGGAGGCTATTCTATGTATCTACTACCCTTTCTATATCCCTGTTACTGCCCCCACTGGGAGGCTATTCCATGTATCTACTACCCTTTCTATATCACTGTTACTGCCCCCACTGGGAGAATATTCCATGTATCTACTACCCTTTCTATACCACTGTTACTGCCCCCACTGGGAGGATATTCCATGTATCTGCTACCCTTTCTATATCACTGTTACTGCCCCCACTGGGAGGCTATTCCATGTATCTACTACCCATTCTATATCACTGTTACTGCTCCCACTGGGAGGCTATTCCATGTTCTACTACACCTTTCTATATCACTGTTACTGCCCCCACTGGGAGGCTATTCCATGTATCTACTACCCTTTTCTATAATCACTGTTACTGCCCCACTGGGAGGCTATTCCATGTATCTACTACCTTTCTATATCACTGTTACTGCCCCCACTGGGAGGCTA
Source organism: Leptobrachium leishanense (assembly GCA_009667805.1). Lineage (NCBI taxonomy): Eukaryota > Metazoa > Chordata > Amphibia > Anura > Megophryidae > Leptobrachium > Leptobrachium leishanense. The sequence continues at coordinate 28,654 of RXON01000594.1, forward strand.
TTCCATGTATCTACTACCCTTTCTATATCACTGTTACTGCCCCCACTGGGAGGCTATTCCATGTATCTACTACCCTTTCTATATCACTGTTACTGCCCCCACTGGGAGGCTATTCCATGTATCTACTACCCTTTCTATATCATTGTTACTGCCCCACTGGGAGGCTATTCCATGTATCTACTACCCTTTCTATATCACTGTTACTGCCCCACTGGGAGGCTATTCCATGTATCTACTATCCTTTCTATATCACTGTTACTGCTCCCACTGGGAGGCTATTCCATGTATCTACTACCCTTTCTATATCACTGTTACTGCTCCCACTGGAGGATATTCCATGTATCTACTACCCTTTCTATTCACTGTTACTGCCCCACTGGGAGGCTATTCCATGTATCTACTACCCTTTCTATATCACTGTTACTTGCCCCACTGGGAGGCTATTCCATGTATCTACTACCCTTCTATATCATGTTACTGCTCCCACTGGGAGACTATTCCATGTATCTACTACCCTTTCTATATCACTGTTACTGCTCCCACTGGGAGGCTATTCCATGTATCTACTACCATTTCTATATCACTGTTACTGTTCCCACTGGGCAGGCTATTCCATGTATCTACTACCCTTTTCTATAATCACCGTTACTGCTCCCACTGGGAGGCTATTCCATGTATCTACTACCCTTCTATACACTGTTACTGCCCCAACTGGGAGACTATTCCATGTATCTCCTACCCTTTCTATATCACTGTTACTGCCTCCACTGGGAGGTTATTCCATGCATCTACTACCCTTTCTATATCACTGTTACTGCCCCACTGGGAGGCTATTCTATGTATCTACTACCCTTCTATATCCCTGTTACTGCCCCACTGGGAGGCTATTCCATGTATCTACTACCCTTTCTATATCACTGTTACTGCCCCCACTGGGAGGATATTCCATGTATCTTGCTACCCTTTCTATATCACTGTTACTGCCCCCACTGGGAGGCTATTCCATGTATCTACTACCATTCTATATCACTGTTACTGCCCCACTGGGAGGCTTATTCCATGTATCTACTACCCTTTCTATATCACTGTTACTGCCCCCACTGGGAGGCTATTCCATGTATCTACTACCCTTTCTATATCACTGTTACTGCCCCCTGGGAGGCTATTCCATGTATCTACTACCCTTTCTATATCACTGTTTACTGGCCCCCACTGGGAGCGCTATTCCATGTATCTACTACCCTTTCTATATATCACTGTTACTGCCCCCACTGGAGGCTATTCCATGTATCTACTACCCTTTCTATATCATTGTTACCCCTGACAGACTGGGAGGCTTATTCCATGTATCTACTACCTTTCTATATCACTGTTACTGCTCCACTGGGAGGCTATTCCATGTATCTACTACCCTTTCTATATCACTGTTACTGCTGCCCACTGGGAGGATATTCCATGTATCTACTACCCTTTCTATATCATGTTACTGCCCCCACTGGAGGGTTATTCCATGTATCTACTACCCTTTCTATATCACTGTTACTGCCCCCACTGGGAGGCTATTCCATGTATCTACTACCCTTTCTATATCACTGTTACTGCTCCCACTGGGAGACTATTCCATGTATCTACTACCCTTTCTATATCACTGTTACTGCTCCCACTGGGAGGCTATTCCATGTATCTACTACCCTTTCTATATCACTGTTACTGTTCCCACTGGGAGGCTATTCCATGTATCTACTACCCTTTCTATATCACCGTTACTGCTCCCACTGGGAGGCTATTCCATGTATCTACTACCCTTTCTATACCACTGTTACTGCCCCCACTGGGAGACTATTCCATGTATCTCCTACCCTTTCTATATCACTGTTACTGCCTCCACTGGGAGGATATTCCATGTATCTACTACCCTTTCTATATCACTGTTACATGGAATATCCTCCCAGTAGGGGCAGTAACAATGATATAGAAAGGGTAGTAGATACATGGAATATCCTCCCAGTGGAGGCAGTAACAGTGATATAGAAAGGGTAGTAGATACATGGAATATCCTCCCAGTGGGGGCAGTAACAGTGATATAGAAAGGGTAGTAGATACATGGAATATCCTCCCAGTGGAGGCAGTAACAGTGATATAGAAAGGGTAGTAGATACATGGAATATCCTCCCAGTGGGGGCAGTAACAGTGATATAGAAAGGGTAGGAGATACATGGAATATCCTCCAGTGGAGGCAGTAACAGTGATATAGAAAGGGTAGTAGATACATGGAATATCCTCCAGTGGGGGCAGTAACAGTGATATAGAAAGGGTAGTAGATACATGGAATATCCTCCCAGTGGGGGCAGTAACAGTGATATAGAAAGGGTAGTAGATACATGGAATATCCTCCCAGTGGGAGCAGTATCTACTACCCTTTCTATATCACTGTTACTGTTCCCACTGGGAGGCTATTCCATGTATCTACTACCCTTTCTATATCACTGTTACTGTTCCCTGTCATGGAGCTGATGTAACGCTCCATGCTTCAAACCCCAAGAGACTTTATGTTCAATTTATATCGTGTGATTTTAAATATATTTTACAGTGTTTGGTTTTAGTTTAAATTAGTTTAGTGTAAAATGGCGTAACTTTAGTTTTAAATATACTTACCGTATTTTTCGCTCCATAAGACGCACCTGACCATAAGACGCACCTAGTTTTTAGAGGAGGAAAATAAATATTCTGAAATCAAATAGTGTAATAATGGATATTGCCCCAGCTCCTCTCATGGATATACTGTCCCCCAGCTCATGGATACTGTCCCCCAGCTTATGGATACTGCCCCCAGCTCATGGATACTGTCCCCCAGCTTATGGATACTGTCCCCCAGCTTATGGATACTGTCCCCCAGTTTATGGATATGCCCCAGTTTATGGATATGCCCCAGCTCATGGATTTGCCCCAGCACATGGATTTGCCCCCCAACTTATGGATATGCCTCAGCACATGGATATGCCCCAGCTCGCTCATGGATTTGCCCCAGCTCATGGATATGCCCCAGCTCGCTCATGGATATGCCCCCAGCTCGCTCATGGATATGCCCCAGCTCACTCATGGATATGCCCCAGCTCACCTGCTGAGATCGCGGTCACGTGGCTCCCCCAGGCGAGTGCCCAAGCTCCTTGCCGC
>RXON01000595.1:0-36460 GCA_009667805.1 Leptobrachium leishanense
TGGTCTCATGGATATTTGCCCCCCTGGTCTCATGGATAGTGCCCCCTGGTCTCATGGATATTGCCCCCTGGTCTCATGGATACTGCCCCCCTGGTCTCATGGATATTGCCCCCTGGATAATGCCCCCTGGTCTCATGGATATTGCCCCCTGGTCTCATGGATATTGCCCCCCTGGTCTCATGGATAGTGCCCCCTGGTCTCATGGATAGTGCCCCCCTGGTCTCATGGATACTGCCCCCTGGTCTCATGGATATTGCCCCCTGGATAATGCCCCGGGTCTCATGGATATTGCCCCCTGGTCTCATGGATATTGCCCCCTGGTCTCATGGATAGTGCCCCCTGGTCTCATGGATACTGCCCCCTGGTCTCATGGATAATGCCCCCCTGGTCTCATGGATAGTGCCCCCTGGTCTCATGGATACTGCCCCCCTGGTCTCATGGATACTGCCCCCTGGTCTCATGGATATTGCCCCCTGGTCTCATGGATATTGCCCCCCTGGTCTCATGGATAGTGCCCCCTGGTCTCATGGATATTGCCCCCCTGGTCTCATGGATACTGCCCCCCTGGTCTCATGGATATTGCCCCCTGGTCTCATGGATAATGCCCCCTGGTCTCATGGATAGTGCCCCCGTTCTCATGGATAGTGCCCCGGTCTCAATGGATATTGCCCCCTGGTCTCATGGATACTGCCCCCCTGGTCTCATGGATAATGCCCCCTGGTCTCATGGATAGTGCCCCCCTGGTCTCATGGATATTGCCCCCTGGTCTCATGGATACTGCCCCCTGGTCTCATGGATACTGCCCCCCGCTCACCTTTGCTGCTGCTCCATTGCCAGCGGCCGCGTGCTTCCTGCTTCAGCGGCCGCTGACAGGAAGTGCAGCCGCTCGCCTGGGAATGAAACAGCCAGGCGAGCGGCTCCACCTCCTGTCAGCTGGCCGTTGTAACAGGAAGCACGCCGGCCGCCGGCAATGTGCGGCGGCGGAGTTCGGGCTCGGGCCACAGCGGGAACGCTGCGTTCCCGCAGCGGAAAAAGTGCGGGAACGCCGTTCCTGCGCGTTCCCGCTCGACTCGAGCCCTGGATTCCCTGCATTCCTGGAGCACTGGCACCCTCACCCAGCCATCCCCAGGGATATGGCTCCTCTGGGGAAGAGGACATATCTTGGCCGACGGGTGGTGATCCTGGGAGCGAGCCAGTTAAACCGTGTCCTCGGCCACAAGATGGGGTGCCACTGAGCTCTGCTGCACGCAAAAGGGTTCAAAGAAAAAATAAAGCCCTTGACGGCGGCATCCCTGGAGACGCCGGTGACAGCTTCTGACCCATCTACGGAGGGCTCGGAGGATGACCAGTCACGTTCTGTTGTAGGGGACCTATGGTTAGAGTTTAAATTTCCTGTAAAATATAAATATTTTGTCTTGAAAAGCTGTTTTTTTATAAAATGGGCTGTGAAATTCCCCCCCTCCTTCCTTTTTTAGTGTAGTGTCCATTTCTTTATAGACAGTTGTTCGTTCTATAGGATATGAGCTGTGGCCGATTTCCTGTTATGTTCAGTGCAGGAAAATGTGCGCAGAAGCGGGAAGATAGGGTAAGAAGTTAACTGAGTGGCTAAACTTTGATGTAATGTATCTGTACACTGATTATTAAAATTCACAGAATTTATAGCCAAATAGATCTGGCTTAACAAGGAAGGCTAGACTTCTCTGGAAGACCACAGTCTTGATTGATTCTTTTTGGGGGTCTCCGCATGGCGTAGCGCAGCTCTTGCATCATTCTGATGAGAAAGAAATTACAGATTTGGGATTCCAATTATGGTAATTGGACAATTGTAATTTAACACCTACCCCAACGATCTGCCTGCCAGTCGTCTCAGGGCCCCTCTTGGGATTTGACACAGAGCAACCCTGAGATGCCCTCTCCCTGCCTTGCTCCCTCATTGCTGTTCTCATTGTGGGTGACGCTCGCCCCACTAATATTGGGGGGGGGGAGAACTATAGGAAATTAAGTCCCTTTGGTCTACTGCTGTCGGGGGGTCCGCACTGAGATGGAGGTGGTCTGCACCCAGGTTGTGGCAGTCCAGCCCCAAACTGCAGATCTGGCAGGGGAACAAGTGATACTATTGTCCCAGATGAGCGCCCTCCGCTCGCAGATGGATCTGCTGACTCGCTATGTAGAAGCCCTGGAAACCCGGCACCGACGATGCAACGTCCGCATATGAGGGGTCCCAGAATTGGTCCCTCAACGCGAACCGGGTGGCAACGCGAACGCGGGTCTTAGACTAATCTGGAATCACGCAAGAAAATAATAAATACCAGTGGGGCTTGGCTTTCTTCACCCTGAATCAGCTAAAGATTTGTGCATCCTTATGCGTGTTAGACAGAGGATTTACAATCTATCATTAACGTTTAACACTGCAAAAATTCACACGCTGTGCAAGTGTTTGTGTTAAGAATGTAATAGGGCCTTAAGTGAGCACAGTCATGTCGCTTCTTGTATCTCCAGCTTAAGACACAAAAGATCAATGCCAGGCCATGGCACTCAATAAAAATCATGAAAATACAAACTTGAAAAAAAGTGGCCAAAAATTAAAAGATCTCTTGTATTGGACTGAGAGTGAGTAATAGATCACTTTCCAGTCACTGCAAAATTAAGTCTGCGTGAGCATCTGTCTCTTCCAGTCTCAACATTAGTTATGTAGGAAAAAAAAGTTCAACACCCAAGAAAGAAATGCAGTGACAGTGTCTGCCAACCTTCAGCAGAAAAGCAGGCTGCTGATTGGACTGACTTGCTGTCAGTAATCCAACCCCATTGATGATTCTAGAACATACAAAACGCAACCAAAACGATTCAGTGTCTTGAAACTAGGTGAATCGTTCCAAGGCTATACAACGAAAATGCCTTCACCTTGCCAATTTGTATACCTAAACCAACCCGGCGACAAGGTTTCGTTATCGAATTCACATCTATTTCAGACTGCGTGTATTTTGTTACCAGGTTGATTCGACATGTCAGGTACGAGCGAAACAACAAATCAAGCGCAATTCATTCCAAATTCAGTTTGGGATGAAACGAAACGCACATCTCTATTACTGCTTACACAGACGCCCCATGTGCCAGTCCAACAGATTGGAGTGAATGTGTAGTGTGTGGCAGGCATGTTGTGTAACATTGCAGTCACTACACAAATTTGTACAAAACTACTTACGAGATTAAAACAAAACCTTTAATTTCTGATGTTGGGTTATTATGACGGAATGGGATGTTGTCCGCCTGCGGGTGTGCTCTATCTGCGTGCCCCCGGCGCTTACACGGCACTCGGCGTCTCGTGCGGCCTGGAGTGACCCTGGGGAAGGGTTAGCGGGCGGTGGAGGGGACCCCTGCGTAGAACCAGCCCGACCACTGAGCAACACGGCACTCAGCGTCTCGAGCAGCTGGTTCACTGACCTTGTAAGTGTGGGAGCGTCTGCGGAGCGGCCGTGCGAATTCGGGAATCGGGACTTCCTACGTAAGAATATTCGGATCTTACGGGCGGAGGAATATTCTGATCTTACGACCGGAAGAATATTCGGATCTTCAGGGATCACGGGAATCTTCAGATCTGATTAGCGATCTCCGTCGAGGAATATTCGGATCTCGCTGGATCGGAGGAATATTCGGATCTTATCTCCGATCACTCGATGTACCGAAGCGCGGTACGCGCCTTCGGATCTTAAGGTGGTTCGGTTCGGAACCGTACTCTGAGACCACGCGGGATCCTCAGCAAATACGGCCGAAAATAATAGTCATCAGGCGAGGCTGGATGCACTAGTAAATCTGAGTTTATTTTTCACATCACATACATTTATAAACTTTACACCAATATGAGAACAATGGGAATCCCTGCCCTCCCACACAAGTCCCATTGGCCCTCGCTGGCAGGAGGCACCCGGACCCCGATTCGTATTGGCCGTTACGAATCGAGGAGTTGCCGATTCGGCCATTTTACGATCCGATTATTCTGATAGGAACCACGAGGCGATCAGAAAATGGCGGCGGGCAAGGCAGACAAAGGGAATTACATTTCACAATACCAACGGGGACACTTTAAAATACTCAAACTCCGTGGGTCCCACAGCACCTAAGTGTCCTTGGGTATAACTGCCACTATGAACCGCCCCTGGCTGAGGGTGCTGGGCCATTCCGTGACAGTTAAGAACAATGTTTTATTTTGGACTCAGTATGCAAGTTTATTTTATGTAGTCGTTTACGATGCTGGGCAACCATCCTTTCCCGGCGGGCGATTTTTAATTTCAATACATTTATTGCCATCCTTCGGCGAATGCAGCTTTTGTTTTTTTTTTGTTTTTTTTTACACGCATTCGCCTGCCAATCCAGCAACTCCTGCACTTGGTCTGGAAAGAAAACAAGAGCATTACTACTTACAAGTAACATAAGAAACAAGCTGGTCTACAGCAGGAGTCGGCAAGCTTTATGTTCATTTTGGACTACATTTCCCATGAGGCTCAGCCAATCTGAGTAATTTGAACATCAAGGGAGATGTAGGTCTAAAACTGTAGGGCTGAGGCTGCTGAACCACCAGCAACTGAAAGCAAAACGCTACAGTGGTCAGTGGCAACTTTGGAGAAACCCCCAGAACAGAATTTCACCCTTCTATGCACCCCACAAGGTGAAGTCATTGGAAAGGCCAGCATCCAGCCTTTCCAATGATGCCAAGCTGGACCATGCAATGTGTACAAAGAAACCTGAGGCTTTTACATTCTCCCCCATTTCACATAGAATCCCCCAGGGAATAACCTATTCATTTGCCTGTCATAGCATGAATTATTTCCTAATGTTAGAGTTTAATCCAAAATGAGCAGATTTGGAGATCATTTAAATCTATGGAAACCCCAGCCCTGATCATTGCTGCAGTATAAGGCCCGTGTCAGATAAGCGCACCTAGTGCGCTCGTACCGGCACCCGTCGCAGCAAAGTGATTCTGTGATGGGTGCCGGTCACAAGCTTGTGTGAACGCACGAACTGTGCTCACCAAGTGTCCTTGTAGCGAATCTCTCCGTTGATGCGCTAGAAAGCGTGTAAACGCAGCCGCAAAGCGCAATCCTCCATAGGAGGATTGCGATTTGCACAGCTGAGCACAATCAACGGCAGCGGAGAGAAGGAACATCAGTGAGAGCGGACGTTCCTTCCACTCTGCAGCGCGCTCGTCTGACACCAGCCTAATCCTTGGATCCTTCTATATTCAAGGAGCTGCCGTGTGATCAGAGCTGCTGCAAACAGTTCTAGGAGTTGGTGCTTTGTTCTCAGATTCTGGTGCTGTGGTTAGGAGCGGATCTAACCAGCTCTGAATCAGTGACTCGTGTGCAGAGCCGGCGGCAGCTGCTGACGTCACACAGAAGGATCACATTACCAGAGCTTCTCTGTGCTGTGTTAAACCAGAGAATCCTTTCAAATGATTTAGTTCCACTTTGAAACAGTTTGTCACTGAACTGAATCTGTTCATATGAACTCATATCACAAGAGATTGAAACTTACTCAATTGCTGCAGTGGAGGAGCGCTGCCGGTGGTAGTCAGCATCAGGGCAGGAGGCCGCTCGGTGGCGGCCCTCTCGGCTTCGGGGGGGGGGGGCATTTCAGTGGGATTTATAGAGGCTGCAAGGAGAAAGGAAATTTAACTTACAGCAATTGACAGTGTTGATAATTAACATTTTTACTTTGTCCTAGGGAGGATAATTATTTTTCACTGTAGTTGAGTTCGTGGTGCAAGTTATTTAGGCCCAGGATTTCATCATATTAAATATCAAAGTAAAGAGGTAGGAGACCTTTATGTGGTCAGGTTTGTTTTGATGTAAGAACACATAAGGTTTTATTGCTGCTTTTCCCACGGAGATGGCACAGAGTTACTGCAGCAGTATTATTCGCTTTATTATTGGAAAGTGACCAATACTGCAAGTTTACATATTGCCACATCATGTTCTGTTATTGAAAGGCCAGACTCCAGGCTGTCCAACAATATCTTACATGACCCCCTGTCACTTCTTCCAGAGTTATATTATTACAGGGATGCAAACGAGCCCCGTGTGACAAGTCACATTGGACTTGGATGTCCAGGCTTGGTGTTGATTTTTTCCCCATGCACCTACATTTCTAGGTGCAGGGTGTTGTCTGCTGTGCATTGTTATTGACTGTATCTGCTAACAGGATTACTGTGGGGGCCTCTAGGCTTTTCAACCCCCCAATCTAGAATGTTAACATCTGTTAAAGGTTGGAGTTGTCACGATCCTGTCTGGAAACCCAGTCCCATTATCAGAGACTGTATGAATCCCCTGCTTATACCCACAATCTACTATTATTCTTTGTTGGAATGTTGTGCAATGCGTCTTGGTGGCCAGAGGTTCCCTTTCTCCTGATGGTGACCGGTGTGCCCTAGTCTCTCTGTGAGGCCAAGTTGCCCACCCACCAAGGGAACACGCAATAGATCAGCCTGTGGAAGACATTCATGGGACATCAACGTGTTACATGTGTCCTAGCTGGAAAGCTGAGGATGCACTCCACTGGTTCACTGCAAAGGACCTGCCAATACCTCAGCAGCTGAACCCGAGAGGAGGGTCCCAAGTGTGAATGAAACACTAAAAATGAGCAACACATCCTCGCAGGGGAGTGAAGTCGAAGTGTTGCATGTTTAGAGGGTGGGGACTTTTCTTACCTCAGTAAGGATAATTTGCAGCTGCTAAAAAAGGAGAAAAGAACAATCATTAGTGTTTATTAATATTCAGGAAACCCATTGAGTAGCAGAATCGAGCACCTGTCGGACCTTAAGGCATCTCCTGGATAGGATATAAAAGAAGGTATGGGTGACTATTGCTGACAAGTAGATTTGGTAGGAATAATGAATAGCAGCCAATTGAGCCAAATACTATGCATCGCTCAAGGTTGGGGGAGGGGGTTACCCAGTGAAAATGAATAATGTGGTAGAGGATAGAAAGCAAGAAACCAAATACCATGAAGTCCAGGGCCACTAGAGGGCGCCAGAGGACACGAGTGTCAAAATACAGTCTGATTAAGCCTATAATAAAACCATACATGGAAAATATCAGACCTTGTATTGCTACTGTAAAAACACTTTCCCCAGTGATTTCTGGGTCAATGTGATCTGTATGTCCATGGTTTCCCTATTCATAGGATGGTGACATGGCTCGCTCTGAGATGAAAGGATTTCAGACCCGTTTGCCTTACTGTCCTACACTTTGTGACCAAGAAGTCTCATGTATCGGCTCGTCTCTAACAAATCAGCAGCTCGCTTGCTGTTAACGTTAATCCTCAAGGCAAACGGTCACAAATCCTTTCATCTCAGAGCGAGCCATGTCACCATCCTATGACTCAGGAAACCATCAGATCAAATTGATCTTTTCCATGTATGGTTTTATTATAGGCTTAATCAGACTGTATGTTGACACTCGTGTCCTCTGGCGCCCTCTAGTGGCCCTGGACTTTATGGTTTCTAACTAAGAAGTTAGAGGTTATTTTGTTTCCTCTAGCACAGATATCATGGATCTCCTGGATAGGGATTTTTGTGCCAGGACATTCACATTTAACATAAGGGGGAGCTAAGCAGCAGGTGACAGACATTCCAGGTCTCCCAGAGCAGAGTCCGAGTCTCTGGTGACTCCGTGAGGCGCTTCAGTAAGTGAACCGGGGAATCAATTCATGAACCAGGATTTAAAAGTAACCAAAAACAAATACTCAGATGTCTGACAGGAATTGTGGATAAAGTCCTGAAACACAGCAGGGTAAAAGAGAGCCTGAAGGACATCAGATACTCATAATGTCCATTACTAGCGCTGAGTGATGGTGAAGCAGGTAATGGGGGGGGGGGGCGGGGGGACGGACGACATAAGTACAGCTGGCGATTAAACCGGAAAATAAATGAGCTAATGAGTAAAGATCTAGAACACATGATGTATAATATATATCTATGCACACACCGACAAACTAAACAGTCTAAGTATACACAAGGGAAAAACAGGGTTATTCAAAGATAAAGAGACTGCCCCCCCCCAAATGGCTGAAAGTACAGCCAGCATTTACATTATGGATGCCTGTGCGTGATAGGAGTTGCATTGTATTCAATATAGCACTCACTGCAGCTTCAGATACATTGCTGCTCCCATCACTCCCAGGCATACATCATGCATATGGACTGATGTCATGTCTGGGCTTTAAAAAGGTAGGAGATACCCACAGTCTGTGCTGTGCAAGAAGAGGGGGGGCTGGGAGGTGAGAGAAAGACACTCAGCCAGGATGTCAATATGGGGGGTGGGGGTGAGACTCAGGCTGGGAGAGGGAGTAATGAGGCAGAGAAAGGGGACATGGTCACAGCAGAGAACAACTAGTCCAACCAAGCCAGCCAAGCTTGATTGGGTTCTGCTGGCAATCTAACCCGGCTGCCACAAAAGTAACCAGCAAGCAGAGGGACAGTTTACAACAAAGAAGCAAGAGGATTGTCACATGAAAAGGAAGATCGAACCAAAAACAAGAAAAACCAACACATGAAAGATCAGTGACATAAAATGAGTAAATGCATTTTTTTGGTGCTGTTCCTTTAAAACAGTCTTATGTTCAGGGTCTGTTAAAAACAAATATACCCTATATCTGCTCTGAGCTAGAAGCAAAAAGAAATTGTAACGGTAGCTGTATCGCTTACCCAAGAGTAACGGTGTTGGGATCCTTGAGGGCAGAAGTATCTGCTTGAAAAATACAAAAAGGTTTAAAACCACAGACTGTAACAAGGAGACACAAGGGTTAACTGAATTGCCTCTAGGCTCTGAAGGTTTCAAGACCAACAGATTTCCTACGACACACTCAGAAACAGCAGACGTGGAACAACAAACCTTGAAATATTCAAGATGCAGGGCAGTCAAATGCATAAATACACAATAGAGAGAAGTCAAAAGCCAAACCGGGTCAATAAACAGGAACAGGAATCTCATACAATGCTGGGTCGTCAACAGTAATATCAAATATAACCAGCAAATAGCTGTGCATGAACAACTCCACAACAGGACAATGAGGTCACAGCCAGAGCCCTGTTTTATAGTCTGTGGCTCCTGGTAACTACACCTGACCCCGCCCCCTCAGATGCTGATCTGCCAGCAGAAGGTGCTGGCAACCTGCCAGCCAGCAGTCCCCCCTCTTGCCCAGACCCCCCAGGGGGCACAGCGGGGGCTGAGGACATAACAAGATTATACAACAAATGCTTATGCCAGCTATTGAATGCGGAGATGTAGTGTATGCAGCCGCCCCGCAAACGCACCTCCAGAAACTTACTACATTTTATAACTCATTCTGTCACTTTGTGCTACAATGTATCTACATGACCCACCATTGTGACATGTTAAAAGAGCTAAACTGTCATTCGCTGGAATCTAGACGCACCCTTCACCTTTCCAACCTGGTGTTTAACCCTTTTGCTGCTGAGGCGTTTCACGCCTCTGTGCTGAGCTCATTTTTACCTGTTTCACTCATCTTGTTTAAATGTGTTTTGAAGGCTTATTTTAGTATATGACCTAGACATATTATATATCGTTCTTTCCGTCAGACTCGGCAGATTCATAATATGTCATTATTATATGTATACGTCATGTCCTGTCTGTATATTATAACAAAGAATGCAATAAAATATGAATTTTCAATAATTTACAACGTGTAAAGTGTTTCTTTTTCACATTTTAATATGCGAGCAATTGCGGTTATATTTTGTATGGGGTGTGCTTGTTAAAAATATTAGAAATGGGGTCTCATTACATTTTTTTTTGGGGAAAATGACGCGATTTTTAACAAACACACCGCATACAAAAATCATTAGTGCAGCATCATTGTTCACATTATAATTGAAATGGGAACAATATTGCTGCATTAACAAACCAGAAAAAAGAAAAAAAACTTGTTTATTTTTTTTATAATTTTTTTAAAAAACTTTTTTCATACTCATGTTTGGTATCGTTGGAACGGCCATGCTCTGGCCGATCCAACAGCACCAAACTTTAACCCCTAGCTGCCACGGATCGGGAGATAGGGGGTTCATTGGAACCCCCTATCTCCACCATTGGTGGCAGCTAGGGGTTAACTCCAGGACTGGCGTCATCGTGCTATGCACGATGACACCAGTCCTCAGGGGGAGTTCCCGGAGGCTTGGCCGACATCCAAGATGTTGGCCAGCTCTGGGAAAGTATCACGAACCGGCGCTTTTCAGCGCCAATTTGTGATCCGGCTCCCCAGGGGTTGATGACAGCCACCGTTTGGAAGGGTTTGTTGCATGCAGGGCCGCCATCAGGGCATTACGCCCAATGTTGCCGTAAGGGGCCCGGGCCCGGCGGGGGCCCGGGCCGCCGGGGCCCGGGGGGGTCCCGGGCCCCCAGCGGCGTCGCCCTTTAACAGCTCCGGTATCGGACTCAAGGAGTCTGAATCTGGAGCTGTGTCCCTGCTGCTGCTGCAGGAGCCGGAGGAAACTGAGACACTGTGTCTCCTCCAGCTCCTGGCAGCTTCACTTCCTGGCTGGGCGGGGCCAAGCAGCGTGTGAGGGGCCTCCCAAGCACGTTGCTTTGGCTCCACCCCTCCACTCAGTGAAGCTGCGCGCCGGAGCTGGAGGGACCGGGAAGAAGAAAAGAAGAGCTTAAGAGCAGAAGACAGAAGAAAAGAAGACAGCGGAGTGGTGAGCCAGGGCCCAGACCCCTAGGCCCGACCCTAAGACCCAGACCCTAAGGCCCAGACCCAGGGCCCAGACCCCAAGGCCCAGACCCAGGGCCCAGACCCCAAGGCCCAGACCCAGGGCCCAGACCCCAGGGCCCAGACCCAGGACCCCAGGGCCCAGACCCCAAGGCCCAGACCCCAAGGCCCAAACCCCTAGGCCCAAACACAGGGCCCAGACCCTAAGGCCCAGACCCAGGGCCCAGACCCCTAGGCCCAAACCCAGGGCCCAGACCCCAAGGCCCAGGACCCAGACCCCAAGGCCCAGGACCCAGACCCTAAGGCCTAGACCCCAGGGCCCAGACCCCAAGGCCCAGACCCCAAGGCCCAGACCCAGGGCCCAGACCCTATGGCCCAGACCCCAGGGCCCAGACCCTAAGGCCCAGACCCAGGGCAAAGGCCCAGGGCCCAGACTCCTAGGCCCAGACCCAGGGCCCAGACCCCTAGGCCCAAACCCAGGGACCAGACCCCAAGGCCCAGGACCCAGAACCTAAGGCCCAGACCCCAAAGCCCAAACCCAGGGCCCAGACCCAGGGCCCAGACCCCAAGGCCCAGACCCTGGGCCCAGACCCTGGGCCCAGAACCCTAGGCCCAAACCCAGGCCCAAACCCAGGGCCCAGACCCTAAAGCCCAGACCCAGGGCCAGACCCTAAGGCCCAGACCCCAGGGCAAAGGCCCAGGGCCCAGACTCCTAGGCCCAGACCCAGGGCCCAGACCCCTAGGCCCAAACCCAGGGACCAGACCCCAAGGCCCAGGACCCAGAACCTAAGGCCCAGACCCCAAAGCCCAAACCCAGGGCCCAGACCCAGGGCCCAGACCCCAAGGCCCAGACCCTGGGCCCAGACCCTGGGCCCAGAACCCTAGGCCCAAACCCAGGCCCAAACCCAGGGCCCAGACCCTAAAGCCCAGACCCAGGGCCCAGACCCTAAGGCCCAGACCCAGGGCCCAGACCCCTAGGCCCAAACCCAGGGCCCAGACCCTAAGGCCCAGACCCTGGGCCCAGACCCCTAGGCCAAACCCAGGGCCCAGACCCCAGGGCCCAGACCCCAAGGCCCAGACTCAGGGCCCAGACCCCAAGGCCCAGACCCCAAAGCCCAATCCCAGGGCCCAGACCCAGGGCCCAGACCCCAAGGCCCAGGGCCCAGACCCTAAGGCCCAGACCCAAGGCCCAGACCCCAAACCCAGGGCCCAGACCCCAAGACCCAGACCCCAGGGCCCAGACCCCAAGGCCCAGACCCAGGGCCCAGACCCCTAGGCCCAGACCCAGGGCCCAGATCCCTTGGCCCAGACCCAGGGCCCAGACCCCTTGGCCCAGACCCTAGGGCCCAGATCCTAAGGCCCAGACCCAGGGCCCAGACCCCAAGGCCCAGACCCCTGGCCCAGACCCCTAAGGCCCAGACCCCTAGGCCCAAACCCAGGGCACAGGACCCAGACCCCAAGGCCCAGACCCCAAAGCCCAAACCCTAGGCCCAGACCGCAGGGCCCAGACCCCAAGGCCCAGGGCCCAGACCCCTAGGCCCAGACCCCTAGGCCCAAACCCAGGGCCCAGACCCCAAGGCCTAGAACCCAGGGCCCAGACCAAGGCCCAGACCCCAAGGCCCAGACCCAGGGCCTAGACCCTAGGACCCAGACCCCAGGCTAGACCCCAGGCCCCAGGGACCAGAGCCCAGACCCAGGGACCAGACCCCAGGCCAGACTCAGGGCCCAGACCCCAGGCCAGACCCAGGGACCAGGCCCAGCCTAGACCCAGGGCCCAGACCTCAGGGACCAGACCCCAAGGCCCAGTCCCAGGGACCAGACCCAGGGCCCAGGCCCAGACCCAGACCCAAAGGCCATCATACACAGCCCGTTTCTGTGAGATTTATTGCTGTGGGTTCTGTGATACATTCAGACACACCACTCATTACTATGAGTTTTATTGCTGTGGATATTGTGATACGCTAATACACACTGCACATTACTGGGAGTTTTATTGCTGTGGTGCTAGGTTATGTCCTTTTTTTTTTTTGAAGGGGGAGAAAAGCTGTTGGAGGTTGAGGGAGTGCCGGGGGGGCACTGGGGGGCCCCATCGTGAGGTTTAGTAAGGGGCCCCATCATTTCTGATGGCTGCCCTGGTTGCATGGCTGCACTTTTGTATGCCTGTACTGTGTATATTGCCCATCATTTGCTGTTGCTGTGATGAAGTGCAGCTGCATGTGTGTTCACACTGCCTTGGTCTGACCCTAGCCTTGGACTGCAGAATTTGAGATTCCAGCATAGTGGAGGGCACTTTGGAGATGGGGTTTGAGCTCATGTATTAGCTGTTTACATTTGGATTGGCAGTCTGTGTGCCTTAACCACTCAGCCACATGGTCGCCTAAAGCTTAATTGTTTCTCCATGGCAAATGAACCATGTGCACTACAAATGTAAACCTAAAAAGGAATGATTTTGAATGCACCATTTGCATCTTTGAAATTTCCAGCATAAAGGAATGCAAGTTGAAGATGGGGTTTGAACTCATGTATTGCAGTTTAAATTTGGATTGGCAGTGTGGTGCCCTAACCACTCAGCCACCTGATCCCATATGCAGCTGTTCCTCTTTCCATGTTATTGTTTTTGATCCCAAATGGGAAGTGTTTGGTGCGTGTATAAATAAAAGCCACCATCTTTGCCTCTCCTTCGCTGAAAAGCAGCTGGAGGGGCTTGGAGCTGCTCAGTAGAGCGGCCTTTTGGTCACAATTGTTAGGTACCCACTCAAAAGAGGTGCCTTGAAGTGACGAGTTGGCTTACGTTGCAATGGCCATTGAAACAAACAAAAACCTCATTTTTGTTGTACATGGAACACATAGAAACGAGCGCAGATGACACTCTTTTTCCTTGTTATGTTTTATGCATTGACTGGGCTGTTACTCCTGGCAGTTGCTGCCCCTCCGAAAATAAGTGAGTATGGGCGCGACGCCATTTTTTCTATATTTATGTATATCATGCTTGTAACACCAGTCTGTCGTTCTGCAGCTGTTCCTCTTTCCATGTTTTTGTTTTTGATCCCAAATGGGAAGTGTTTGGTGCGTGTATAAATAAAAGCCACCATCTTTGCTTCTCCTTCGCTGAAAAGCAGCTGGAGGGGCTTGGAGCTGCTCAGTAGAGCGGCCTTTTGGTCACAATTGTTAGGTACCCACTCTAAAGAGGTGCCTTGAAGTGGCGAGTGGGCTTACGTTGCAATGGCCATTGAAACAAACAAAAACCTCATTTTTGTTGTACATGGAACACATAGAAACGAGCGCAGATGACACTCTTTTTCCTTGTTATGTTTTATGCATTGACTGGGCTGTTACTCCTGGCAGTTGCTGCCCCTCCGAAAATAAGTGAGTATGGGCGCGACGCCATTTTTTCTGTATTTATGTATATCATGCTTGTAACACCAGTCCGTCGTTCTGCAGCTGTTCCTCTTTGTGAGATGGATGCAGTACAAGTCTTTCTGTTTGCTGGAATGGGGTACCTGTACCTTAAGAGGAAGAGAAAGCGGCGAACCTGGGTTCATCAAATTAACGCTGCCAGACCCACGCATGGACACTTTGTGACGCTGTACAGGCCACTGCGAGAGAGGGACCCCGTGAAGTTCTTCAATTACATGCAGATGTCCATCCCCTCCTTTGATGAACTGTTGTCGCTGGTGCGCGAGCCGCTGACCAAGAGGGACACCAACATGAGGGCTGCCATGCCACCGGAGGAGATGCTGGTCATCACTTTGTTGTACGTACTGTCACACACCTGCATACATGACATCGCTGCCAGTCAACAGACATGTGCTCGGAGTGCATCATGTCTGTAGTCATATGCTCACTGGCACATGCATACACACACGGGCATCACATCACATCACACGTACAGAATCATAAATGACTATGACAACAATGTAGACCAAACAAATTATTTTATAGTAAACATATGAAATAAAATATCAATAAAATATTTTGGACATATATTATATCTTGGAAAAAAGGTGTCATCTGCGCTCATTTCTATGTGTTCCATGTACAACAAAACTGAGGTTTTTGTTTGTTTCAATGGCCATTGCAACGTAAGCTCACTCGCCACTTCACGGCACCTCTTTACAGAGTGAGTACCTAACATGTACCAAAAGGCCGCTCTACTGAGCAGCTCCAAGCCCCTCCTGCTGCTTTTCAGCCAAGGAGAGGCAGAGATATGGTGGGTTTTATTTATACACGCACCAAACACTTCCCATTTGGGATTAAAAACAAAAACATGGAAAGAGGAACAGCTGCAGAACGACGGACTGGTGTTACAAGCATGATATACATAAATACAGAAAAAATGGCGTCGCGCTCATACTCACTTATTTTCGGAGCGGCAGCACCTGCCAGGAGTATTTTTCTGTATTTATGTATATCATGCTTGTAACACCAGTCCGTCGTTCTGCAGCTGTTCCTTTTTCCATGTTTTTGTTCCTGATCCCAAATGTGTTTGGTGCGTGTATAAATAAAAGCCACCAACTCTGCCTCTCCTTCGCTGAAAAGCAGCTGGAGGGGCTTGGAGCTGCTCAGTAGAGCGGCCTTTTGGTTACAATTGTTAGGTACTCACTCTAAAGAGGTGCCTTGAAGTGGCGAGTGGGCTTACGTTGCAATGGCCATTGAAACCAACAAAAACCTCCATTTATCCACACATGGATATGCCCCAGCTCACACATGGCTATGCCCTAGCTCACACATGGATTTGCCCCAGCTCACACATGAATTTGCCCCAGCTCACACATGGATTTCCCCCAGCTCACACATGGATATGCCCCAGCTCATGGATTTGCCCCAGCTCATGGATATGTCCCAGCTCATGGTTATGCCCCAGCTCATGGATTTGCCCCCGCTCATGGATTTTCCCCAGCTCATGGATATGCCCCAGCTCATGGATATGCCCCAGCGCATGGATATGCCTCAGCTCATGGATTTGCCCCAGCTAACACATGGATTTGCCCCAGCTCACACATGGATATGCCCCGCCAAAGCTCACCTGGAGCTCTTCGCGACGATACTCACCTTCCTGAGCGATGCCGGGAATGTCTCCATGCGTGCGCTCATTGGAAGGACCCCAGCGCGACCACGTGGGACCATGTGATCGCGGCTGGGGGCCTTCCAACGAGCGCAGGCGTGGAAACTTTCCCGGCGTCCCCAGGAAGGTAAGTATCATCGCAGAGAGCAGCTGCAGGGCCTGTCTGAATGCTCTATCGGCATTCAGACAGGTCCTGCAGCTGCTCACTGTGTTTATACTTACCTTCCTGAGCGACACCGGGAAAGTTTCCATGCAGGCGCCTGTTGGAAGGCGCCCAGCCGCGATCACATGGTCCCACGTGGTCGCAGCTGGGGTCCTTCCAATGAGCGCACGCGCGGAGACATTCCCAGCGTCGCTCAGGAAGGTGAGTATCGTCGCGGAGAGCTCCAGGGGCGGCTGTCCGAATGCCGATAGAGCATTCCGACAGCCGCCGCAGCCCCTCGGATGCCGGCAAGCCAGCTCAATGCCAGCTTCCGGTATCGGGAAAAATATCGGGGGGTACTACACGAGTACCAAGTACTCCTGCAGTACCCAGTATCGGCACCGATACCGATACCAGTATCGGTGCAACCCTAATATATATTGCCCCCAGCAGCTCACACATGGATATATATTGCCCCCACCCAGTCTCAGGGGGCTCACGCTTCAATGAGTCTAGCAGCGGCACCTCGCTGGGTCATAGGGCAGCACCTCACCGGGTCATGGGGCTGCACCTCACCGGGTCTCGGGGCTCTCTGGCTTAAGAGGGCACTGTGATATGAAATGCAATAAACTAGCACAATAGAAGCAGAGTTGGCCAGTTTCGTGGCGCGCTGGCACCTCGCCAGTCTCGGGGCGCACTGGCTTACGAGGGCAATGTGATATGAAATGCATGCAACTAACTGGCACAATAGAAGCAGAGTTTGCCATATATATCATGGATATTGCCCCAGCAGCCCACGCATAGATATATATTGCACCCAGCGACTCACGCATGGATATATATTGCCCCAGCAGCCTGCGCATAGATATATATTGCCCCAGCAGTCCACGCATAGATATTGCCCCCAGCAGCCCGCGCATGGATATATATTGCCCCCAGCAGCCCGCGCATGGGTATATATTGCCCACAGCAGCCTGTGCATGGATATATTATTGCCCCCAGCAGATCACACATGGATATATATTGCCCTCAGCAGCTCAAGCATGGATATATATTGCCCTCAGCAGCTCACACATGGATAGAAATTGCCCCCAGCAGCTCACACATGGATATAAGTTGCCCCAGCAGCTCACACATGGATATAAATTGCCCCAGCAGCTCACGTATGGATATAAATTGCCCCAGCAGCTCACACATGGATATATATTGCCCCCAGGGCAACAGGGACATCGACAGCAGGGACAAAGGCAGCAGGGACAATGGAAGCAGGGACAACGGAAGCAGGGACAACGGCAGCAGCTTGTCCTGCTGCTACTTTAGTTACTGAAAAAAAGAGAGAAATTAAAAACGTGAGACCCTCAGAGTGACTGATCACAACACGTGGAGCTGCTGTGACCTGTCCAGGGGGCAAAGACAATAAAAACCCCTCAAAACAGAACGGCGACATACAACCCTGTGAACACGCAACACACAGAGCCCAAAACCTACAAACTGCCCACCAAGTCACTGCATGTTTTTTGTTACATTTGTTGATGCAGGACCAGGGGCTTTGTTCGGTTTTAATTACTTCACCACCTCGCATATTTCCTCCTCTGTAAAGGGGGAGTCTAGGGCCGCTATCTGTTGCTCGTTGAGATGGGGCATAATGCTTTTAGTTAGATATCCCGCAATATTCGTCAAGAGTGCCTGATTGCTATCATTGTGGGAAGGGGTATGATGATATAAATTTGCAAAATATGCCGTGAAAGCGTCCCGAATTTCCCTGGGTGTGTCGTGTGACAATCCCTGTTTATCAACTATTTTAGCAATCTGGTTTGATTTGTATTTTGGTTTAATTTTGCGAGCAAGGGTTGTATCTATTTTATTGGATCATTCAAAGTACCTCTGTTTGGACCACAGGAGCGCTCGCCCCGCATCCTCTATGAAAAGTCTATTAAGATCCGTCCTCGTTTGCGACAAAAGGAGATAAGTGGCTTCCTCTGGTGCTGCTTTATGTGTCAATTCTTGCTCTCTTAATTTAGCTTGGAGGGTGAGGATGTCTTTTAGTTTTTCCTTTTTATGGTAGGCGGCCTGACTAATAAGTACTCCTCTCGTAACCGCTTTGTGTGCCTCCCACAAAACCGCGGTAGAGACATCCGGGGTTTCGTTCAGAGCGAAATAATCCGTCAGAGAATCTTTAACTATCGTTCGGATTTCAGTTTGTTGCAACAGAATTGGGTCGAGTCTTCATCGTCTACCCTCCCCGCCCTTATGTAAAGGTTGTAATGTAATGGACACGTCTGCGTGGTCCGACCACGTAATGGAGCCAATTTGAGAGGTAATTATCTGTGGCATGCAATCAGACGACACCAGTATATAATCAATTCGCGAATACGAGGCGTGCGGCACAGAGTAGAAGGTATAATCTTTAACCGACGGATGATGCAGATGCCACACATCACACAACTGATGGTCAGTAACAAATCCATAAAATTGACGATCCTGAGACGACAAGGCATGCGTTGAGGCCAGCCGAGGCGAGGTAGATCTGTCCAACGGTGGACAGAGAGTGGCATTAAAATCTCCTCCGACAATCAGCGTGCCCCTCGCATGACTCGCCACAAAGGAGGACAATTCCTTCCAAAATGTTGCGTCTGAGCCATTAGGCGCATATACCGACAAAAGAGAGTACCAACGTGTGGCAACCTTCCCTTTCACCAGGAGATATCTACCCGCCGCATCCGTGTGAATCTCCTCCACCATCAGTGGACAAGAGTCATGTAAGGCTATGGCAATGCAGTTTCGTTTCGGTAAAGCACAGGATGTATATACTCTACCATATGGACAGGCGCCCAAACGATAAGCCGCAGTTCGAGGCTTCCGCGTCTCCTGCAAAAAGGCTACACCAGCAGACTTCCACTTCAGATCTCTAAAGAGCAACCGGCGCTTACGGGCGAGTTGAGGCCCTTCACATTCATTGACAATACCAATATCTCAGAAACCATTACATATCAGGAATTTTGTTTCTAAAAAAGAACATGGAAGAGGCCCCCAGTCCAGAGGCGATGGAGGAAAAGAGAAGAGAAGAAGGGGAGAGAGAAAGGTATAGTGGAGTACAGAGTAAAGAGAGAGGGGAAGAAAAGAGGGGGATAACGGGAACTCCGAACGAATGGGGAAACCAAGAGATCGGAACCTAGGGGGAGAGTATTCGGGGAAGCCAGATCCGAGGACAGTACAACAGGCGCCCACCGTGGCGCCCGCCACCGAAATTTAATATAACATAACATAACATATGTAACCACACACTTAATAAAATACATAAAGAAATAAAACTTATAAACCACTCAGCTCAACAAAGCGCTTTTTCGTGTTTTGCTCCCGCATACCGCGGGAGGTACTCCCAAGCAGTCGGGAGCCCATCTCCCTTCAAGAGAGATAAGGTTAAAGCAGGCCCCTCAGGGCTGTGCACCATTATTCAGTCGGCAGGTTGAGACCACTCCTGTCGTATTTGAGGAAGGGGTACTGGTGGCGCAAGTGCCAATAAGGCCTCCGGGGCCGGGATTCCCAGTTTGAGCAGGAAGTCAGATGCCTTGTAAAGATGTGAGCAGATGTGGGAGGTACCTTCCCTATGTACCACAATGCGAAACGGGAAGCCCCATGAATATTTAATCCGATGATGACGTAGGAGGTCCGTCACGGCTCTCCACTCCCTGCGCTTGGCCAGGGTTGTTGGATCCAAATCCTGATAAAAGGTTATAGAATTACCCTCATATTCCACATTTTGTTCCCGCACTGCTACCATGTCTTTCATAGCAAAATAGTGGAATCGCGCCACCACATCACGTGGCGCTGCATTATTAGCACGTTTTGGGCCCAGTGCTCTGTGAACTCTGTCTAGCATTAGTCTTGAGGTTGAGAGATGAGGCAACAACCGCTGTGTTATCCCGCGCAGCGTGGCATCAAGGTGTTCAGGTGCGATATCCTCCGACAGGCCTCTTAGCCGAACATTATTCCTGCGGGAGCGGTTTGAAAGGTCTTCTATAGCTGTTTCCATGCGCGCTACCCGATCAGACATGCCATCCATTCTCTGTGCCGCCATATTATAACAAGCCTCCATATGATCTGCTTTCTCCTCCAAATGCGCTGTACGCGAGCCTATTGCATGCACCTCAGCTGTGAGGGCTTTCGTTGTTTTCCCCAGTTCCAGTGCAATAAAATATTTTAAATGCTGTATATCTTGCCTGGTAGCTGGGTCAGCCGCCTCCGGAGTGCCCTCGAATGAAGGAGAGGGAGACGTGGCGCGGCCGCTGCCATCTTGGATGTCTCCTGCGGCCTTGTGTCTGGTCACGAAAATCGGCGCAACTTGCGATTCCTCGCAGGGTTTTTTCTTTGAGGACTTCATGGTACTCCCTGAGTCCACAGGGTGCTTGTTGAGATGGTTGGAAGTGGTTACACTCGGGTGTGGTAGCGGGATTCACCGGAGCTCAGGCACTATGCGACTGCTCTCATGGCCGGCCGACTCCGCCCCCTCTACTAACTATTTTAACCTCTCAACTTCTAATCAATTTTCCAACCTAGTAGGGAATCACCTTGAGGACCATCACGACTGCTTTTTCTTGATGGAACTTGAGTCAACAGCCATCAGTCCGGTGAGGGAGACTCCCATTCCAGAGGCCAAAAACCTTTTTGTAGATGGTTCCAGGTATTACACCCCAGACGGTAAGCCACACACTGGATATGCTATAACTACAGTCAGTGAGGTTGTGGAGAAAGGCTCTTTGAGCTCACACATGTCAGCACAGGAGGCTGAGTTGTGGGCACTGGCAAGGACTTGTGAGATCCACCAGGAGCAGAGGATTAACGTCTATACAGACTCTAGGTATGCTTTTGGGACAGCGCATGGCTTCGGTCCAATCTGGAAAGCTAGAGGGTTTTTAACTAGTTCAGGGAAGCCGGTGAAACATGCAGAGTTAATCAAGAGACTGTTCGTTGCCTTCAGCCTGCCACACGAAATAGCCATTTTGAAAGTGAAGGCACATACGGCCGACAGATCTCTGGAGGCCGATGGGAATGCCTTGGCAGATAGAGCTGCCAAGGAAGGTTCCCTGAGCCCCACTGTAGAGACCTTGATGCTGGCTGTCCCTTCTGATGTATCTCTGGAAGAGTTTAAGAAACTGCAGAGGCAGGCAGAGATGCAGGAGAAGAGGAGGTGGACAGCTTTGGGGGCTACACAAGGCCCAGATGACATCTGGGTTCTTGGCAATAAATGGTGTCTGCCAAGATCACTTTTCCAATGATGGCCCATTCAAGTCATTACCCGGGGCACCAGTCAAAGATGGTTATGTGTGCGCAGGTGGAAGAACACTGGATTGCTCCTGGGTTCACTACTGCAGCATCCAATTTTGCAGCTTCTTGCCTGGTCTGTGCTTTGCACAACCCTGGCAGAACTGTGAAACCACCAGAGCGGCATTCGCCCAAACCGGAATATCCCTTTCAGCGCATACAGATAGACTAAATTACAATGCCAAGGAGTGGGCCATACAAGCATGTCTTGGTCTGTGTGGATATGTTTTTAGGATGGCCGGAAACATGGCGCGTTCGATGCGCCAACGCCACTACCACAGCAAAAAAAGATCCTGTCTGAGATAGTGTGTCGCTGGGGTCTGCCTGAAACGATCGAGTCGGATTGCGGCTCTCACTTCACAGGTCAGATTTTTACAGAGGTATGTAAAGCTCTTCATGTCAACCAGGGATTACATACCCCGTATCATCCTCAAAGCAGTGGTAAAGTTGAACGTCTTAATGGGATTATTAAGAACAGGATCTCAAAAATCATGGCTGATACTCGAAAACCATGGCCTGAATGTCTCGCTATAGCCCTTTATTCCATCAGGAATGCCCCCAGGAAGCCCCACGGGTTATCACCCTACGAAGCTTTGTTCGGTAGTCCTCCAAAGACGGGATTGTACTACCCTCAACAGCTGTCGTCTTTACATTCTCAGCTGACGGGGTATGTGCAGTCTCTGCAAAGGGAGCTCCAAAGAGTCCACCACCAGGTCCGAGAGTCCCTCCCGGACCCAAACTCAATAACCAGTGTTCATTTTATTCAACCAGGTGATTGGGTCGTGCTAAAGAAACATCAGAGGACGGGACTAGAGCCGAGATATCTTGGTCCATTCCAGGTGCAGCTGACAACGCCAACCTCTCTGAAGCTCGAAGGATGAGACAACTGGGTCCACGTCAGTCACTGCAAGAAGCTGTTCAACTACATCAAAGAATGAGAAGTGTCATTTTTGTTTACTTGTTTAGCTTACTTTATTTTAGCGAGGGAAATGCACCTAAGACTAACAAGGGCCACAAGGAGACATTTGTAATAGTAACTCTGGCTCCTGCCGTTCGCTTGTTTAAATTCTTGTGCGGTGTTGTAATGAGGGAGATCACCAATGAACAACAACAGTAGAGCATCCAAAGGGGGGGATTTATAAGGGTCAGGTCCACACTGACGGGAGCAGGGCAGAGGCGGAGCTATAGCTAGTGAGGGTTGGAAACCTTTTGAAGGTTTGGGAAGCTTCAGGGATTCCTTGTTTTCCATTGGATCCTGGCTAAAGGAAATGGGAGTATATATACTTATGGTGTTTCTGTTTCTATTCCTTCTATATGCCAGAGTGAAATGTTCCTGTTGTCTAATCAACCGAGTTACCAAAGCCAGAGTAGATGACTACGTTTTCGTTGCTGAGATGAGACGTCCTGAAGACCAACCCATGGACCGGACACAGAGGATTTCAGACCGACCAACGATCGACGCAACCCACCACCTCATGTCCTCCCTCTGAGTCACCTCCCCTAAAGCAGATTCTACGTGTCAAGTTCCACGTGTCAAGATTTGTTTTAAGATTTGCCAAAAAAATCGGCATGTCAAGATTTGGTTTTAGACTTGCTTTATGATCCACGTGTCAAGATTTGTTTTAAGATTTGCCAAAAAAATCGGCGTGTCAAGATTTGTTTTAAGATTTGCCAAAAAAAATCGGCGTGTCAAGATTTGGTTTTACACTTGCGTTAAGATTCTACGTGTCAAGATGGACTTTCTGTTGTTATCTGGCTTTTTGCATTCAGGACTTTCCATATACAAGAGGAACTGTTTCCTTTCCAAGGAAGATCGAGATTAATCGAGGGACACTGGGGAGCAAATGACAAAGAGGAGGGACTGTCGTGGAAATTTTATTATGTGGACATTATATTCTAGGATGTGCGTGTTTTATAAGTTGTCATCTGTCTCCCTGTGTTGGATTTGAATGTGGTTTTAAATCCAAACCAGCGGCAAAACCGTCAGTATGAAAACCTTCTTTTGGGTTTAGAGACATACCTGCTTTTAAGACATTTAAGCCTTGTCTCTACACTGGTACTGTGTATTGATAATAACTGTATTGTCTCCGCAGATAAATTGTCAATAATCCATAAGAATGAGTAGACTGATCTGCACTCAGATACTGATCACTCTGAGCAGTATCTGAGTGGGGTCCATACTGACAGTGATGGGGGATGGATGGACAAACATGGCTGACGGGAACCATGGAGATGACTCAGGGATGAGTCATGTACAGGAGGCCGGTCGGTCATTCTAGTCCACTCCCCTGTCCTTTTGATATGTAAATGTAATTACTGGGCAAACTGGTTTTCTGTTGTACAGCCAGTTGGCCACTGGGCGTGTGCTATTGTCTAATAAATTAAGCTGACCAAGAGCCACAGGGGCACTTGGCCAGAGGATTTCCAGCTTGAAGCAGCGTGTTTGTCTGATTCTTCCTGGGATAGAGAAGTACTTCGTGCCTTATACAGAAAGAACTAAATATAGCATGTATTTTTATAGTGACGGATTTGTTTGTACTGGGCGCACTTTAATACTCAAGTGTACCTTTTTAGTGCACCAGGACTTTGTGCGCAAAGACCAAACTTTCCATAACAATATCCACCCATGTGAGCTGAGGGCAACATATACACCCATGTGAGCGGGGGGCAACATATATACCCATGTGAGCTGGGGGTCAGAAACTGGGGGCAATAAACAGCCACATCATTGGGAGCACTGGGCAGCCATTTCCTCTACAATAATAGACTGCCCTCTGGGCAGGATTTATACCTAGTTTATTAAGTATTTTACCAGGAAGGATACATTGAGATTTCTCTCATTTTAAATATGTCCTGGGTTCAAGAACATTGAAATGTAACAGTTGTTTACAGAAATAAAGTAATTCAATGCAAGATATATAAATATATACAGAACAGAAAATATGTAGGAAAGTCATTATGTTACATGTTTACAGGTGCATTTGAGTGCACAATTTAAATAAACAAATTGGGTAGTCAATTGTAGGCTCTGTATGAGCTTCTAACAGATACAGTGAAGCAAAAAAATGCTCCAATGATTGAAAATAAATACAATCTACCACACAAAAAAGAGAAAGAACAGACTTCCTCAAACGGACATCAGGATGCTGATTTGTAAAACATAACTTTTATTAATTATTAGAATATAATTGAACAAACATATAAAAAACACATACACAATAAAGAGCTGAGGTTGAACACAGAAGGCTTGATGAATATAGCAGAAAATATGTGGTAAATACTTGCACACTTGGCTGTAATACTACTTCAAAACCATCAATGGGTATTGGTCACAAGTGGCCATAATGTTGCATACATTGCTAGACGTGTTTAAATAGCACAGATTGAGACAGGATGTAGCATGCAGGCAGATCACTGCGGGAGTATGTTTAATCACACTGCAACACCTAAGTCATGTACCCCAACGTCAGCTATATGTCCTGTAAACTTAATTGCTGCAACGCATCATACAGATAAATTTATTGCAATTAGTAGCAATAACCAGCAACCACAATACTGCTGAATAACCCCAAACAACAATTGTTTGTAAGGCTTGATGAATATAGCAGAAAATATGTGGTAAATGCTTGCTAAATAAAGGTTGTCTAGAATTAGTTTTCTGTGTATCTAAAGAGCAACCTTGTATCACAGTAGGGAAAAGTCCATATTAGTTGGTGAAACTTGTTCATGAATAGAGAAAAATGGGTGTAACCGCTTGAATTGCCGTCCACCAATTGATGTTGTGATCCTAGTAAGTCCCTATTGAAACAATGTTTCTTATCAATAGATAACACAGGTTAGCCAAAATAAATAAAGGACAAATTCCAAAGACAACATTGTATCACAAGAGAAATCCATATGAATTAGGAAAGTTGTAAGTGAGACGAAAGTGTATCTAGTTTAAATCGCCGTCCACCAATTTAAATGGCCAATTGCTGTTGTAATCCTAATAAATCCCTGATTGGTATTAGGAAAAGTTTCCAATGAAGTCTCATTTCACTATGAACAATTGTAGGTTGAGGGTTCAATATAATGGTAGTAAGGTTTCTGTTCTTTTGTGTGTGTGTGTTTTGTCGGTGGGTTTCCACTGTACAGTCTCGTGGCAGCCATTTTCCTGTTTTTGCGCAGGACGTTCCTCGGGTTAGAGGTCTCTGTGGGGAAGGAGCAGCTCCTGGACGTGGTGACAGAAGTGGACCGGTCGCTGAAGGAGTTCAACTTGCAGACTTTTTACCAGGTGGGACCAGTGGTGAGACTAGTCGGGCTTTTAGTCTGGTGGCCACGATCGTCTATGACCCCCCCCCAGTGTTTCTCCGCAGGACCCTTCCTTTCACGTGAGTGTGGCGTGGTGTGTAGGGGACATGGGTGGGAAGATACAGGCCCGCTGCCTGGCTGAGCTGCAGGTAAGGTGGGTCGAGACATTGTGGACAGAGAATGTGAATGAAGACCTGCCTGCTGTGATACCTTGCTCCACTAAGTTTGTGCACGATCACTGTGTGTCTGGTGCTGCCTGGGAGTGATGGGAACGGTGCACACCCTAATCCTCATTATTACTTTAGGGGTTTATTCAGTAAGGGGTTGCATAAACTGGCTAAACTTATCAGTATAGAAGTGCTGAGAAACCTCATCGCTTCTCAAAACATTCAAATAGTAAAAGGAGGTGGTGCGTTGCAGGGCCCGGGCGTCGGTAATGGGTGGTGGGGCGTTGCAGGGCCCGGGCGTCGGTAATAGGAGGTGGTGCGTTGCAGGGCATGGGTGTCGGTATTAGGAGGTGGCGTGGTGCAGGGCCCAGGCGTTGGTAATAGGAGGTGGTGCACGGCCCGGGTGTCGTTAATAGGAGGTAGCGCGGTGCAGGGCCCGGGCGTCGGTAATAGGAGGTAGCACTGTGCAGGGCCCGGGTGTTGGTTATAGGAGGTGCCGCATTGCAGGGCCCTGGTATAGGTAATACGTGGTGGCACATTGCAGGGCCGGGTGTCGGTAATAGGTGGCGCGTTGCTGGGCCCAGGTGTCGGTAATAGGAGGTGGCGCTTAGCCGGGCCCGGGCGTTGGTAATAGGAGGTGAAGCGTTGCAGGGCCAGGGTGTCGGTAACAGGAGGTGGTGCGTTGCAGGGCCCGGGCATCAGTAATAGGAGGTGGCGCGGTGCAGGGCCCGGGCATCGGTAATAGGAGGTGGCGCGGTGCAGGGCCCGGGCATCGGTAATAGGAGGTGGTGCTTTGCAGGGCCTGGGCATCGGGGAAAAGGAGGTGGTGTGTTGTAAGGGACAGGTTGCCCTGATTCTGCACAGATTAACTGGCACAATATACTCTAAGGACAGACCCGGTTGTGCCTGCATACATAAATTTTATTAACCCTTTTCCAGACATTTTAAGATTCTATGGTGCTGGTGACTGGTAGTATGCTGCAGGGTCTGCAGAACTCACACCCCCCTCCTCACTTTTTCCGGACAGACGGTGCTGGAACGCTTTGAAGATTCAGACAGACTGACTCGATTCTCTGCAGAGGAGATACGCGGCAAGGCTGGGAACAAGATCTTCTCCATCCCCCTCCGGTGACAGCTGTACGAGGAGCCCCACACGGAATGGGGCTCTGTCCATGGAGCCCCACACGGAATGGGGCGCTGTCCGAGGAGCCCCACACGGAATGGGGCGCTGTCCAAGGAGCCACACACGGAATGGGGCACTGTACGGTGAGCCCCACGAGGAGCCACACACAGAATGGGGCGCTGTACGGTAAGCCTCACGAGGAGCCACACATGGAATGGGGTGCTGTACGGGGAGCCCCAAAACCTTTCAATAAATGCAGTTCTTTATTCTGCCCTGTTGTTGTTTGTGACGCGGCTATCATGAAGCTGATGTGACGCTCCGCGCTTCAGACCCCAAGAGACTTTGTGTTCATTTGTATCGTGTGATTTTAAATATATTTTACATAGTTTTGTTTTAGTTTAAATTAGTTTAGTGTAAATTGCGTAACTTTAGTTTTAAATATACTTATATTTCTTTAGGTAGAAATGTGTTTTTTTTTTTTTTTTAAAGATACTACCTGCAGCGGGTTCAAATGCTTTCTTTTGTATAGATTGTAAAATAGGTTTGAGTAATTTCTGATTAGGCAAAAGGGTTTTCTCTTTGTTCATCTGCTATCAGTTTACATGTCTCAGAGGTTGGGAGTCACCATTGTCTCAGCCAAAACCTAACTGATTTACTTTACAATAGATTATGTAAATGATGTGTGATATGAAGAAAGAGGAATGTTTATTGTAAATATCTGACATAATGTAATTAACATTTTAGTAGGTCAATGTGGGTCATTTATGCAAATTATGGCTGTTGGATCTCAGCATAAATTGTGACATTTTTCTTCATTAAAGAGCTCAGACAGAGAGAGAATCCTGTTGGAACAAACAGCCGCGCCTGGTGTCTTCTTCAGCTACGCTATACTACACACTAGGGATGCACCGATACCACTTTTTTAAGACCGAGTACGAGTACCGATACTTTTTAAAAGTACTCACCGATACCAAGTACCGATACTTTTATTTAATGTCATGTGACCGCTTTCCAATAAGAACAGACCATATAAAAATGCCCCCCGCTCACATGTATATCCCCCCGATATATATATATATTCATACTGCCCCAGCTCATGGATTTGCCCCAGCTCACTCATGGATTTGCCCCAGCACATGGATAATGCCCCAGCACACACATGGGTTATTATGCCCCCACAGCTCACACATGAGTATGCCCCCCCAGCTCATGGATATGCCCCCACATGGATATTGCCTCCAGCTCATGCATATGCCCCCACATGGATATGCCCCCTCATGGATATTGCCTCCAGCTCATGGATATGCCCCCTCATGGATATTGCCTCCAGCTCATGGATATGCCCCATCATGGATATTGCCTCCAGCTCATGGATATGCCCCCACATGGATATGCCCCCACATGGATATGCCCCCTCATGGATATTGCCTCCAGCTCATGGATATGCCCCATCATGGATATGCCCCCACATGGATATGCCCCATCATGGATATTGCCTCCAGCTCATGGATATGCCCCCACATGGATATTGCCTCCAGCTCATGGATATGCCCCCACATGGATATTGCCTCCAGCTCATGGATATGCCCCCACATGGATATTGCCTCCAGCTCATGGATATGCCCCATCATGGATATGCCCCCACATGGATATGCCCCCACATGGATATTGCCTCCAGCTCATGGATATGCCCCCACATGGATATTGCCTCCAGCTCATGGATATGCCCCATCATGGATATGCCCCCACATGGATATGCCCCCACATGGATATTGCCTCCAGCTCATGGATATGCCCCATCATGGATATGCCCCATCATGGATATTGCCTCCAGCTCATGGATATGCCCCATCATGGATATGCCCCATCATGGATATTGCCTCCAGCTCATGGATATGCCCCATCATGGATATTGCCTCCAGCTCATGGATATGCCCCCTCATGGATATTGCCTCCAGCTCATGGATATGCCCCATCATGGATATTGCCTCCAGCTCATGGATATGCCCCCTCATGGATATGCCCCCTCATGGATATGCCCCCTCATGGATATTGCCTCCAGCTCATGGACCGCCCCCCCCCCCCACTATACTTACCTTCCTGGGCGCCGCCGAGAATGTCTCCGCGCGCCGCTCGTTGGAAGGACCCCAGCCGCGACCACGTGATCCCGGCTGGGGTCCTTCCAACGAGCGCGCGCGCGGAGACATTCCCCGGCGGCGCCCAGGAAGGTAAGTATCGTCGCGGAGAGCAGCTGCAGGGCCTGTCTGAATGCTCTATCAGCATTCAGACAGGCCCTGCAGCTGCTCAGTGTGTTTAATACTTACCTTCCTGGGCGCCGCCGGGGAATGTCTCGGGCGCGCGCGCACGTTGGAAGGACCCAGCCGGGATCACGTGGTCGCGGCTGGGGTCCTTCCAACGAGCGGGCGCGCGGAGACATTCCCCGGCGGCGCCCAGGAAGGTAAGTATTGCGGAGAGTGCGGGGCCGGCTGTCCGAATGCCGATAGAGCATTCGGACAGCCGCCGCAGCCCCTCGGATACCGGAAGCCGGCTCAATGTCGGCTTCCGGTATCGGAAAAAATATCGGGGGTACTGCACGAGTACCAAGTACTCCTGCAGTACCCAGTATCGGCCCCGATACCGATACTAGTATCGGTATCGGTGCAACCCTACTACACACTCAACCTCAGAAGGCACAGAGTGGCCTTTTGGAAATTCCTAACGGCTCTAGGGCAGAGAAACAGAAGCAGGCGGGTCAAGCTGCTCGAGGCACTGAGGACAGCGCTCCCAGTAGCCGGGCTGACCGCAACGAAGGGGTGTCTGGATATTCAGGACAGGCGGAAGAGAATGGTTACGTCACAGCGGCACCCTCAGGCGGGACAGGCAGCTCTACATATCCCATGATGCTCAGCCACGCGGTAAGGCATGCTATGCATTATGGGATGAGCACTTTGCGGGTGGAACCCTGTGTTCACCCTTTTACCTTCAGACAGGATCTCAGCTCGTCGTCGGTCATAACCTGCTCACGCCCAAACACGAGGACCCCATCCTCCGCCACATCTCCAAATGGCACAGGAACTTCCAGTGCTCCTGTGCCTGCTCCCTGGCCAAAGAGGCACCTGCGGCACAGCAAGAGTACATGACGTGTCACTCCTTGGGCAAGGGGGGGGGGGGTAACTGGAGTTAAAGTGCCACCTACTCGTGTCCTCACCTTGCAGGGCTGCCCTGTGCAGTGTCCACATCCTGATGTCCGCCGTCTCGCTGGCATTGTGCGGATGTGGCTCAGTGAATCCATATACGCGCAGGAGCTGTCATTTAGCCATCTGCGCGTACGTGTTAAAGATCTCCTGGCCCGGCTGCACTGGCTGCCTGGTCACCATCTGCAGGTAGTCCTGAGGGGACAGAGCCACATTATAAACACCCTATGCAGCCCCCCCCCTCTTTCCACAGCCACAGCGAGACCACGCACCCGGGTGAACTCCAAGCGGGCATTGTTCTCAGTCACATGATTCAGGAGGTCAGCTACCGGCACCATCATGGAGGGAGGGTCCCTTTTACCACAATCTTCCTCATCCACCAGCTCCTGGAAACTGACAAAAACAGTCACCGAATAATGGAAACGGGTAAAAAACTGCCGCGAGTAACTCGGCTGTATGGATTAGAGGTAACGTCAGTGCTCTGTAACCATGGAGACACCGGTTCAAATCCTGGCCAGAGCACCTCTCCAGTAAGTGTCTTTGGGTGAGACACCTAACGGTACAGACTCACCACCCAGGACATACGGAAACGAGAGAAATCCCAATGTTTATTTCCTTGTCCTGCCGTGTTTTCTTCCGCCGATTTTGTTTTTCCATGGCTCATCATGGTGTTTGTGTTTCTCTTCACAGCCTACTAGTTGCCTAATGCCTGACCTCCTAGAGGTCGTTCCTTTGGTTGTTTTCCGGTTGCCCGTTGAGTTTCTATGCATCAAGAAAAAGGACGATTTCCGGTTCCGATTGGTTTTACTGGATGGGAAGGTTAACTGGATTGGAGGATATGTGAAGGGAGGGGTGTAACCTTTTTCTTTATTCAACAGTTTCCTTTTTTTTTGCTGCCGTTAATAAAGCAAGAAAGAAAAGCAAATACTCGCCTCTGAGTCGTTGCATTAAAATTCCAAGGCCAGGGGGCGTGGCCAGCAGCGGATGAGAAGGTCAAATGCAGTGAGTTCTGCTGTGATTTCAGCATTTGACAGATTTTTAGCGACCCTCTCCTACTTGTTGGGGACATGACACAGCGCATTGAAACCACTGTTCCTCGGGGGCGCAGAGACATTTTCGGGACAGTCGAAATATGGGCCTGGTGCGGCGGCCATTTTTTTGAAGCCATGGGGAGTTTCCTGCTGCACGTCGTGGATCCGAATCCCGGCCACACATTTTTACCCAGATATGGGGAAGAAGACGCAGGGACAGCAGGCACTCAGGTCGGAGGGCCCCAGACAAAGAGACATCAGGGATTCCCTGCGGGGTGGCTTCCTTCCTAGAGCACTGGCACCCTCACCCAGCCATCCCCGGGGATATGGCTCCTCGGGGGAAGAGGACATCTTGGCTGACAGGTGGTGATCCTGGGAGCGAGCCAGTTATACCATGTCCTCGGGTGCAAGATTGGGTGCCACTGAGCCAGGGCCGGATTAAGGGTATCATGGGCCTGGTGCTGAGGATTTCGGTGGGCCTATTTTTAGATACTTAGGCAACCATCGGTCCGCGTTGCTTTGCTTATCTGAAAGGATATTTACACCTTTTTTAAAAAATTTACTTATAGCACTACAACGGAACATGACTTAGGCTGACCGTCCACTGGGTCCATATTCTGACGTCCAACGTGGTCGTCAGACTACGGACAACCTAGGTCGTACGATGGCAGACTTCCTGGGTTGTCTACTGCAAGTGACTATGGACAACCCAGGGTCCCAGCCAAATGCTGCCGGACTGACAGCCGAACGCCACTGAAGCCCGCTGGACTGCAGACAAAAACAATAAATGGAACTACACTATTCTTGTATTTAAACCAATAAAAATGCATTAAAATGTGTTTAAATGATAAAAAAGGTCCATAAATAAAAATATCTGCTGCAGAAAAAAAAAATCATTCATAGGAGTGAAAGTGACCGAATGTGATGTGAATGGGGGCTATGCGTCATAGAGATTGATGAATGTGTGTGGCTGGAGTGAACTAGGAGTGGATTTGTGGCTGGGCGACTGACGTAGGAGTGCGTTAACAGAAGGGGTTATTCACTAAGCCCCGAACTTGCCACCGAACTGCACCGAACAGTGAATTTCACCCTATGGTGCAATTTCGTGTCAGTTCGTCTATTTACTAAACTGTCAGTTCGCCAAATACTGGCTCATTGACAGCGAAATACGGTGCAATTCGTCAAAATTCAACAATCTTCAGTGGCAGTGAAATTGTCCTATAGAGAAGTCATGAATAATATATTCACAGATGAGCGTATCGGAGCTCCACAGCAATAAAACTCACAGTAATGTGCAGTGTATGAGCGTATCACAGAGCTCCACAGCAATAAAACTCACAGTAATGTGCAGTGTATGAGCCTATCACAGAGCTCCACAGCAATAAAACTCACAGTAATGTGTGCTGTATGTATAAGTAGTATCTCTCATTTCTGTGTACTCTTTCCCACCCCTGTCACACATCTTTGAGTCCTTTCCTCCGTCGTCTCTCTCTCTGACTCCTCTGTGACTCATCTCTCATTCATCCCTCTATGTGACTCCTCTCACCCCTCTTTCTGTACTCCTCTCTCATCCCTCGCTCTCTCTGTACTCCTCTCTCATCCCTCGCTCTCTCTGTACTCCTCTCTCATCCCTCGCTCTCTCTGTACTCCTCTCTCATCCCTCGCTCTCTCTGTACTCCTCTCTCATCCCTCGCTCTCTGTACTCCTCTCATCCCTCGCTCTCTCTGTACTCCTCTCATCCCTCGCTCTCTCTCTACTCCTCTCATCCCTCGCTCTCTCTGTACTCCTCTCATCCCTCACTCTCTTTGTACTCCTCTCATCCCTGTGACTCCTCTTCCATTCCCCCTCTTTCACCCCCCTTTCAATCCCCCTCTTTCATTCCACCCCTCTCTTTCATCCCCCTCTCTCCCTCTCTTTCATTCCTTCTCTCTTTCATTCCCCTCTCTCATCCCCCTCTCTCATTCATCCCCTCTCTCATTCATCCCCTCTCTCATTCATCCCCCTCTCTCTCTTTCATCCCCTCTCTCTCTTTCATCCCCCCTCTTTCATCCCCTCTCTCTCTTTCATCCCCCCTCTTTCATCCCCTCTCTCTCTTTCATCCCCCCTCATTCATCCCCTCTCTCTCTTTCATCCCCCCTCTTTCATCCCCCCTCTTTCATCCCCTCTCTTTCATCCCCTCTCTCATTCATCCCCTCTCTCATTCATCCCCTCTCTCATTCATCCCCTCTCTCATTCATCCCCTCTCTCATTCATCCCCCTCTCTCATTCATCCCCTCTCATTCATCCCCTCTCTCTCATTCACCCCCCTCTTTCATCCCCTCTCTCTCTTTCATCCCCCTCTCTCTCATCCCCCCTCTCTCATCCCCCCTCTCTTTCTTTCATCACCTCCTCTTTCTTTCATCACCTCCTCTTTCTTTCTTTCATCACCTCCTCTCTCTTTCTTTCATCACCTCCTCTCTCTTTCTTTCATCACCTCCTCTCTCTTTCTTTCATCACCTCCTCTCTCTTTCTTTCATCACCTCCTCTCTCTTTCTTTCATCACCTCCTCTTTCTTTCTTTCATCACCTCCTCTTTCTTTCTTTCATCACCTCCTCTCTCTTTCTTTCATCACCTCCTCTCTCTTTCTTTCATCACCTCCTCTCTCATCACCTCCTCTCTCTTTCATCACCTCCTCGCTCTTTCTTTCATCACCTCCTCTTTCTTTCATCACCTCCTCTCTCTTTCTTTCATCACCTCCTCTCTCATCACCTCCTCTCTCTTTCATCACCTCCTCTCTCTTTCTTTCATCACCTCCTCTTTCTTTCATCACCTCCTCTCTCTCTCTTTCATCACCTTCTCTCTTTCTTTCATCCCCCCTCTCTCTCTGTGTCTGTGATCCCTCTTCCTGTCTGTGTCTTTATTGTCCCCCCCTGCATGCTGCCCCCCCCTCCTTCCGAATGAGTTCAGAGGGAGAGCTGCGGGGGTGGTGGGGGTAAGGGGTGAAGGTAAGTTACTAAAAAAAAGGGTAATCTCTTATTTTAGCGTCTTTTATTCAGTCCATCAAGCCAATTTAGTATTTTAGCGTCTTTTATTCTCAGAGCTGCTGCTGTGAAATCAATATTTATACAATGTTGCAAGAAAGCTTTGAGTTTTACACTCCCATACCAAGTTTTGCTGACTCAACAAATTCACTGCTATAGGTATTTTACATAATTGTTGTTTTTTTCCCCTAACCATTACACAAAACTACCTTAAATAACTGCTGTTATTAACCCCTAAATAACTGCTGTTATTAACCCCTTCACTACTGAGTTATAACATAATTGTTTTTTTTTTCATCTAACATTACACAAAACTACCTTAAATAACTGCTGTTATTAACCCCTAAACAACTGCTTTTATTAACCCCTTCAATACTGAGATATTTCACCTTTCACAGTTTTGTGCTCATCATGTTTAAACGAGATTTGAAGTCATATTTTATTGTAGGAGCCAGACAAATCATGTATCCTTTTTGGCAGCAGACTCAGCAGATTCATAATATATCATAATCATATGTATACATCATGCCAGGCCACAATGCCAGCATTCCATTCCATTCCAACGGGCTTCGATCTGTATGTTGATTGACTGCAGAACGGAGGTTTGGAGTACAGATATCGGGAGGTTCTGGCTATTGTGGCAAATGCTGTTTTGCACATTTATTTGTGCTCTATTTTTGTGAGTTTGTTTTAACACTGTGATTTTTTCAGCGCATGCTATATTAACCCACTAAGAAGCAAAAGCGCTCTTTCAAGATATCGATCTAACTGTATCTGGGGTGCTCCAGAGGTATTTTTTTAATTTCCACCTATCATGCGCTCTTCAATCTACGTCACAGTCTTGGATCTGCGCCCAGATACTGACACGCATGCGCCGGATTCCCCCTTTGGATACCTCCTCCGCTGCTCTCCAATGCAGTCCGTCTGACTACGTGCCATCACTCACACAAAAAGCTATGCAGATGTGGCGCACTCTGTGCGTCCGTCCTAGCGGTGTGATGTTCTTGCCTAAATTGCGTCCGGTGCCACGTGCGCTGTGCGTAAGTTATTTTTTTCTCCA
This sequence comes from Leptobrachium leishanense, assembly GCA_009667805.1. NCBI lineage: Eukaryota > Metazoa > Chordata > Amphibia > Anura > Megophryidae > Leptobrachium > Leptobrachium leishanense. The sequence continues at coordinate 35,134 of RXON01000595.1, forward strand.
CATGGTTGAAATGGGTTAACGCCCAGACTATACAGTATATCACATTGTGTATTAATTTAGCTTTTTCTCTTAATGCCATTTTAGGGGTTAATGGATAGGCTACATGCTTCAGTGTATACAGTTGTGTTCAAAATTATTCAACCCCCACTGAAATTGAGTGTTTTGGCCAGTTTGACATTGATTTTGATCATTCAGTCATCTTGCTTACAATTAAATCAAAGAGGCACGTGTAGGTCAGACAAATATAACATAACATTTATAATGAAATAACCACAAATGTCTTTTCTGTGCTCACATCATTATCAGTTTTATTCAACCCCCAAGTGACATTCAATCTTAGTACTTAGTAGAACATCCTTTTACAGTTATAACAGCTTTTAAACGTGAAGCATAGCTTGACACACGTGTCTTGCAGCGATCTACGGGTATATCTTCGCCCATTCGTCATGGGCAAAAGCCTCCAGTTCAGTCACATTCTTAGGCTTGCGCACTGCAACTGCTTTCTTTAAGTCCCACCAGAGGTTCTCATCGGATTTAAGTCAGGTGACTGCGATGGCCACTCCAAAATGTTCCAGCCTTTAATCTGCAACCATGCTCTAGTGGACTTGGAGGTATGCTTGCGATCATTGTCCTGTTGAAAGGTCCAACGTCTCCCAAGCCTCACAGGTTTGTGACGGACTGCATCACATTGTCATCCATATCTCCTGGTACTGAAGAGAATTCATGGTACCTTGCACACGCTGAAGCTTCCCTGTACCTGCAGAAGCAAAACAGCCCCAAAGCATGATTGACCCTCCGCCATGCTTCACAGTAGGCAAGGTGTTCTTTTCTTCATAGGCCTTGTTCTTCCTCCTCCAAACATAGCGTTGATCCATGGGCCCAAACAGTTCTAATTTTGTTTCATCAGTCCACAGAACACTATCCCAAAACTTCTGTGGTTTGTCCACATGACTTTTGACATACTGCAGTCGACTCTTCTTATTCTTTGGAGACAGCAAGGGGGTGCGCCTGGGAGTTCTGGCATGGAGGCCTTCATTATGCAGTGTGCGCCGTATTGTCTGAGCTGAAACTTCAGTACCCACATCTGACAAATCTTTTCTCAGTTCCTCAGCAGTCACACGGGGACTTTTCTCCACTCTACGCTTCAGGTAGCGCACAGCAGTCGAAGTCAGCATCTTCTTTCTGCCACGACCAGGTAGCGTTTCAACAGTGCCCTTTGCCTTGAATGCGAATGATGCTTCCTATGGTCTCTCATGGTATGTTTAACATCTTTGCAATCTTCTTATAGCCGTTGCCATTCCTGTGAAGAGTAATCACCTCTTCTCTT